>PIJE02002410.1:40000-56403 GCA_002895965.2 Coryphaenoides rupestris | reverse complement strand
CAGTTGGTTGGGGAAAGAAATGCAACAACAAACAACAAATAAATGCAAAAGGCAAAAACATTGAATGGTTGTTTTCCCCAAGCTGAATGCTTCAGTTTCAAAGTTTATCAACGGCAAATTATTGACCTGAAATCCATTTATTACCATGGAAACAAGCACAGCTATTTTCTGGCTGTAAAGTATGAATTAACATTTCACGATTTGGTCTTCAATGTGATTCATTTGTTCCACAGTGATTGAATATATTAATTAATTCCCAACAAGTCACAACAAAAGGAATGCAAAACACTTTGGATCAAATTGCTATTCATTCAATCAGTGTAAGTAATAATGCTTATGCTATAAATGTTTTTGCTGTACACAGTCATCATGTGGATAAACTTCCAATATTGACCGAGTCGTGTTTCTTGTGAAAACAGATTTAACTGTGGACTTCCACAGATGACAGATTTCATTGGGAATCTGACCCATTGATGGATTAGGGGGTATTGTACAATGTGGGCTGGCCAAGCACTTTGAGGCCAACCGTGATTAAGGGCTATAAAAATGGACTTGACTCTTAGGACATTTCAAATCGTGACATCCTAACGTCCACTCCCGGCGAGTAAGCGTTGCATATAATTCATCATGCGTCACACGTCACTTATCAACATCGTGCACATGGAGCTAGCAAGAAAAAGAGCCTTCAAAATCCGCTTCAAACCACAAGGTTCGCACATCGAGACCAAGTGCGCTTTGCTCATCTGGTCTATAAAGTCTCACGTCTGTCTGCAGTGTTTCGTCGGGCGCTGCGAGCCTCACTTTGCAACCGACCGGATGAACGTTAGCAGATCCCCGAGTACCGCATTTCCAAAATTGAATTCCGTTAGCGAAGTAACATTACCGCTACTTGCGCTCAAATAAAACAAATTCCAAAGCAGCATGAAAATCATTACATCAATGAATCTATTGGTAGAAATGACAAATGACAAGAAGCCATTCCCCCAGTTTTGTCATCATCTACATTACTCTCGGAGGTTTACTGATCGGTCGAGTGACTCTGGTTCGGTACCAAGCTGTCCGGGTCGGGGGCCTGGTTCCAGACCCGTCTCCGGATAGAACTGGAGGTGAGCTCGCGGTGTTTAAGGCGGGCTTCGCGAGGCCTGATGATGCCTGCATCTCATCTAACCCCCAGGGCTCAACTGACACCCGGAGACGCAAATTCAAGTCGAAGAGGAGGAACTTCCAGTACAAGCGCCTTTCAAAAGCTTCCCAATCAAACGCTGGGGGAGAGAAGAGCTGTCAGTAGCGAAGCATCAGCCCTCGGAATGAAGGGGAACCTACACTCGTCGGCTGATCTGAACATCCAAACGTACCGCAGACACACACACACACACACACACACACGTACGGCCCACTCCTCTGAGCACAGCTAGCATGATGACACATGTTTTAATCATTGGCTCACGCGTCACATCCGACTGACGTTCCCGTGTGCCGGCACATCAAAAAAGTCCCACTGGGAGGGGGGGGGGGGAGAGAGATATCCTTTTGGATGAAGCCAGGAGGAGGAAAGAAATGCGTCTTTGATTGAAGATATCAGGGTTCTGTGTGACCCATTTCATAATCAACCCCCCCCCCCCCCCCCACACACACACACACACTTCCCCCCTCCACCCCGACCTCCTTCTTAATCAACTTTTTACAGGCTTTTTGGAACTTGACATTGTAAACCTCGGTTTGATGGTTTTAATTTGTATTTGATGATCATTATTACTGCATGTCTAAAATGCATTCCGTTCATTTAACGCAAATTACTATCTCAGCCGACACATCCATGGGAAACCGACGCTATGCCCGTTAGTCAACAACAGGCAGAGCTTAGTCAATCTGGTTTGACTTTGTGTATCTGGTTTGACGCTCAAGAGAAACGTTTTACGGGATCCTTGCACCAAAGATACTCCATGTTGCCAGGGCAGGAGCGCCTTTGCGTCTCTCAATACTGCGAAACGATTTTTTTGTTTGTTTCTGATACAGAGCCCCACGATAAAGGACATAAACGACTCGCCATCTTAAGCCTTAAAAGGTCAGAGGAGGGAGGCGTTGACGTCGGCGAGCGCTGCGGCGACTGGCTTAAAGGACTTGAAAAGGCGCAACGAGCGCGACGGAGACCGTTGCGTTTCATTCACTGCATCTCCAGCTAACAGATCGGCTGATGAAGACAAAGTGAAGGCTCGACGTGAAGGGGTGATGTCAGCTACATGTCAAGCAGGACGAGTCATGAGTCGTGAGTCATGCGTCGACACTCGATGTTAGACCTTGAGGACCTGCACACACACACACACACACAGAGTCACAACTTGAATCCAGACGTATCTCGATATATATATATACCGGGCGGGTAGATGTGTGAAAAGGTTCACAGCGCAAACTCAGTTTTATCTCAAACACTTCATGTCTCACATGACGCATTCGCAGACATTGTTAAAGTTGGAGATGAGTGGAGTGCAGGAGAGCCGTTTCATATATACACTATAAATATATACTGTATGCTTACTACAATAAAGTCACACCGTGGTCCCCGATTCTTTTTACACGGTGATGTTTTAATGCTGATCGCAGCGTTATTTACATTATTGACTTTATTCATTGTGCTTAGTGGTTCTAAATGTCCCTTCTTGCGCGAGTGAACAATTCTATATCTTCCAACATTAAGCAACAAATCTTGAGTGGAAGCCCCTGATGGTTTTTAACACTGTTTTCACACACCGGCCTAATCCAGTGTTCATCTTGTGTGGGTGGCTATCATTTGGGGAATGATAGTCATACTAACTACCCTACCTACTGTACCTCCAAACATTAGTCAGACACCAGCTTCCGCAAGAGACCCACCTCTTCAGAGTTCACCTGGACTCTGGCATAACCCGAGCAAAACGTGCATGTTTGTACGTATTGGCATTATTAATAATACTAGACATTGTTTTAGCATATTGTAGGTTGTTGGATGTTGGATGTTGGTAATGCACTCAGAATGGCACTTCTATTATCCCGACGATTATCCAGGCAACCTAGCAGTTATGAAACTCTTCCAAGGCTAAACTTCTATTAGCCTTGCAATTATGAATACTTGAGACCTGCCTCACTTTGGATAAAAGCCAAATGCCCTAAATGTAAATGTAAAAAAATGAGAATAGGCGATTGTATAAATTGGTAAATGCACATTGGGTACCAGATATGGAAACATCTGTGGACATGTTGGTGGGCGGTGAAGATTAATCTCTGTTGATCTCACTTGGCAGACGCAGAGCACACTGTTCAATGAAAAGCAAACATGCTGCGCTGCAGGTGGACACACACACACACACACACACACACACACACACACACACACACACACACACACACACAACGGCTTTATCTGATCCTCAGCCCACGCATGGAAAGAAAAACATGCACACAGAACCAGCCTGCCAAAAAAGTACGCCGTGGGGACTCCAATCCTGGTAAACAGCAGAGGCAACACGAGGTGCTTCATGTGTGCGCATGTGTGTGTGTCTCTGTTAGATTGTGTGTGTGTGTGTGTGTGCGTGTGTGTGTCACCTTCCTTCTCTGCTTCTCTTCGAATTCACATGACATGACAGGTTCTTTGCGTGGCGCTCACGCTGCCATTTTGGATTTTGTGCCTTGCGCTCGTGCCTCGTTTTCTCCGACCCTCTCTGCTTACGGAAGACGAACGCCTGCACACAATCCTCCCCACAGTCGGTGCGTTCCTCTCTGAGGTCTCCAGCACGCATCCCACCCTCACAGAAGCAGAAGCAAACACACACACACACACCTACACCACACACACACACACACACACACACAACACAGACACACACCAGAAGGAGGGATTTGTGTGGTAGCTTGCCAAAAATAGGATTGAAACCTTTTACTTATGACAGTTTTTAAGCGTGTGTTTATGGAAAAAAACAACAAATGCGGTTATTCATGTAGAATTACGGCCACGCTGATTGCGAGCGCTTTGATTTATGCCACGCTGATAAATTCCCAGGGCACTTCCGATAGGAAATGCATCGTGGGAAATGGATTCTGTGAGCAGTGAATTACGATTGAGTTGACACCCCCCCCCCTTCCAACCCCACCCCGATGTAAACATCACAAACATCGCTCATTTAACCCGGAAAGACTTTCATTTGGGGTAAAGGATAAATGAAACACACACACACACACCACACACACACACACACACACACACACACACACACACACACACACACACACACACACACACACACACACACACACACACACACACACACACACACACACACACAACACACACACACACACACACACAGCCCAAAAATAACGAAACTCGGAACACATAAAGAGTGTCAGCCATTGTGCTGATCACCGTGGTTACCTCGCTTACCCCATCTCCTCCCGCATCACCGAGGTGTGCCAGACCCACAGGACAGACGCCAGATCAGCTCAGTGAACACGAATTACTTTGTCCTTTCTATCCATCTATCCATCCGTTCCTGACCCATCTTTCCATCTCCTTCTCCACCCACCTTTCCCTTTTCTAATATATTCACATGCCATTCGGTGGACGCTTTTACGATTGTGCGAGTTCATATATTTCTGAGCACGGGTGGTCATTACATGGCCTTCGCCAGCCATTTTCCAATGAGTAAACAGCTCTGTCTGAAGCCCTAATTAAACTCGCATCTGGCATTTAGTCACCCATGAGCAGCCAAGCACGCCGGGATAACAGCGCCTTGCGGTGTCGGGGCCACCTGTCAATCAGGAGGCCCTCAGCTTGGCTCCGTGACGCCACAGCAACAGAGAGCCGGCGAGTGGCCCAGCGCAGTGGACTTCATACCACAGGTAGTCCTCCTGACCCGAGCAAAGCTGATTGGTCAACGAGACCTCGACGTTACTTTGGTCGCCATGATGAGTATCCGCAATTGTTGCATGTTCTGCTGTTCTGCTCATCCCTGTGAATATTACTCCATCAATACTGAATATTGCACACGCAATATTACTTAATTCCAAAATTTGGAGCGCACCCCACAATAAGACATTTTTTTAAAATATATTATGATTATATATTGTAGTATAAATGCTAAAGTACATATTACTGAGGTATAGTTTTTGCTTAAGAAGAAGTTGGTACTTCTGGAAGCATGCTTGTCTGACTTTACAATCCACAGAGACACGGGGCTTGAGAAGTGATCATTGCCTCATAAAGCAAACACATGCTTGACTTTCAAGGTGAAGAAGAGTGAAGAAGTGAAGAAGAGGGCACATCACTCCACTCTGACAGCCAAGTAACTTCATTTGGAAATTAATGATCAGCGGCTTTACAATCAAGTCATCCACTTGACAGAGGGAAAATGATTTAGACCTGTTGTTTTTGACTTGACTATTTCCGTGCGATGTCCATATCGGAATTAGCAGATCGCATGAGAAAATGTATGGAAAACATAGGCCAGGCTGACTCTTATCGTGTGCCCGTGTGCGGAAACTTTCAGAAGGCAGGTTGGAGGGATGCAGTCACCAGAAAACACATAGCAATGATGCACACAACGAGCACAAGATAAAATAGCTGATTATAATTATATCCCGGTTGATTCCTGGAGGCGGCAGCCAAAAAGTACATCTTATTTGGCGAGCGCTTCTATTTATTTCAGGTTATATTTAGGCCGAGTCATACTTCTCCCCACCTCTCTCACTTTGTAACACTTGCTCTTTAAAAATCCATTTCATTCCAACTGATAGCGTTCTGCGGCTGCTTCTGTGTCATTGTGCGCAGAAATGGAAACAACCTCTAATCTCTCTCTCTCTCTCTCTCTCTCTCCCTCTCCTTCTCTGTGTCTCGCCTCATTGATGGCTCTCTCGCGGAATTGTCCTCCGTCTCTGTGATACCGACTCCCCACCTCATGTCCAAGGGTAAACGGATTTACGGGATGCATCAGAACGCTTTGTTGAAAGACAGACAGACTGAGAAGGAGAGAGAGAGAGAGAGAGAGAGAGAGAGAGAGAGACAGACAGACACAGAGATGGACAGAGAGGTACAACAACAGAGCGAGAGAGGAGAGAGAGACAGTTGTGAGAGCGTATTGGGAGGGTTTAACAAGCAGGGGTGGGTGGAGGGGGCGTGGAAGGAGATAGGAGACGCAGGAGGTTAGGTTGCCAAGTTCCAATTATTACCTTTTTTTTTTCCCCCCTTCTCAAGTGTTCATGTGCGAAGTCGTCAGCAAGTTGCATATTGTGAGAAAAGAGCAGGAAAAAAACAAACAGGTGTGTCGTGTCTGGGAGGGGGGGGGGATACCGTTTAGCAGACCACCTGTCTACTGCATGTGCAAAGCGGGCTCCCAAGGCACCACCAACCCCACCCCACCCCACCCCACTTCCGGGTTAACCCTCCAACCCCATCTTTCCCTGCGGAGACGAGTCTGATTTGTTTCCCGAGGATTTCCGTTCCCCGACGTCTCCTGAATCTCAAAGCTTAACCCGGCCGTGGAAGCAGAGTTTCGCTAATTTTGGAGATTTGTAATTATTATTATAATTTTTTTTTATTTTAAACGTTGGCCGACTAAGGAAACAACGAACAAAGCGGTTAAGAGGTGAAATGGAACGCACTGGGACACTCGAGTGATGATTTTTTCTTTCTCTGCTCTCTCCACCACCGCCGAACTGGCTCAGTGTTTACACCAAATAACTCTTTTATTTTTTATTGGAGCTAGCGCGGTTACTCTGTCTTATTTGACCAATCAATGACCCCCACAGCCCCCACCCCTCACCCCTCACACCCCCACACACACACACACACACACACTTCCCCCCTCCACCCCGACCTCCTTCTTAATCAACTTTTTACAGGCTTTTTGGAACTTGACATTGTAAACCTCGGTTTGATGGTTTTCATTTGTATTTGATGATCATTATTACTGCATGTCTAAAATGCATTCCGTTCATTTAACGCAAATTACTATCTCAGCCGACACATCCATGGGAAACCGACGCTCTGCCCGTTAGTCAACAACAGGCAGAGCTTAGTCAATCTGGTTTGACTTTGTGTATCTGGTTTGACGCTCAAGAGAAACGTTTTACGGGATCCTTGCACCAAAGATACTCCATGTTGCCAGGGCAGGAGCGCCTTTGCGTCTCTCAATACTGCAAAACGATTTTTTTGTTTGTATCTGATACAGAGCCCCACGATAAAGGACATCAACGACTCGCCATCTTAAGCCTTAAAAGGTCAGAGGAGGGAGGCGTTGACGTCGGCGAGCGCTGCGGCGACTGGCTTAAAGGACTTGAAAAGGCGCAACGAGCGCGACGGAGACCGTTGCGTTTCATTCACTGCATCTCCAGCTAACAGATCGGCCGATGAAGACAAAGCGAAGGCTCGACGTGAAGGGGTGATGTCAGCTACGTGTCAAGCAGGACGAGTCATGAGTCGTGAGTCATGCGTCGACACTCGATGTTAGACCTTGAGGACCTGCACACACACACACACACACACACACACAGAGTCACAACTTGAATCCAGACGTATCTCGATATATATATATACACCGGGCAGATGTGTGAAAAGGTTCACAGCGCAAACTCAGTTTTATCTCAAATGACGCATTCGCAGACATTGTTAAAGTTGGAGATGAGTGGAGTGCAGGAGAGCCGTTTCATATATACACTATAAATATATACTGTATTATATACTGTATGCTTACTACAATAAAGTCACACCGTGGTCCCCGATTCTTTTTACACGGTGATGTTTTAATGCTGATCGCAGCGTTATTTACATTATTGACTTTATTCATTGTGCTTAGTGGTTCTAAATGTCCCTTCTTGCGCGAGTGAACAATTCTATATCTTCCAACATTAAGCAACAAATCTTGAGTGGAAGCCCCTGATGGTTTTTAACACTGTTTTCACACACCGGCCTAATCCAGTGTTCATCTTGTGTGGGTGGCTATCATTTGGGGAATGATAGTCATACTAACTACCCTGCCTACTGTACCTCCAAACATTAGTCAGACACCAGCTTCCGCAGGAGACTTAAGACCCACCTCTTCAGAGTTCACCTGGACTCTGCATAACCCGAGCAAAAACTTGCATGTTTGTACGTATTGGCATTATTAATAATACGAGACATTGTTTAGCATATTGTATGTTGTTGGATGTTGGATGTTGGTAATGCACTCAGAATGGCACTTCCATTATCCCGACGATTATCCAGGCAACCTAGCAGTTATGAAACTCTTCCAAGGCTAAACTTCTATTAGCCTTGCAATTATGGATACTTGAGACCTGCCTCACTTTGGATAAAAGCCAAATGCCCTAAATGTAAATGTAAAAAAAATGAGAATAGGCGATTGTATAAATTGGTAAATGCACATTGGGTACCAGATATGGAAACATCTGTGGACATGTGGTGGGCGGTGAAAGATTAATCTCTGTTGATCTCACTTGGCAGACGCAGAGCACACTGTTCAATGAAAAGCAAACATGCTGCGCTGCAGGTGGACACACACACACACACACACACACACACACACACACACACACACACACACACACACACACACACACGCGGCTTTATCTGATCCTCAGCCCACGCATGGAAAGAAAAACATGCACATAGAACCAGCCCTGCCAAAAAAGTACGCCGTGGGGACTCCAATCCTGGTAAACAGCAGAGGCAACACGAGGTGCTTCATGTGTGCGCATGTGTGTGTCTCTGTTAGATTGTGTGTGTGTGTGTGTGCATGTGTGTGTCACCTTCCTTCTCTGCTTCTCTTTGAATTCACATGACATGACAGGTTCTTTGCGTGGCGCTCACGCTGCCATTTTGGATTTTGTGCCTTGCGCTCGTGCCTCGTTTTCTCCGACCCTCTCTGCTTACGGAAGACGAACGCCTGCACACAATCCTCCCACAGTCGGTGCCGTTCCTCCTCTGAGGTCTCCAGCGCGCATCCCACCCTCACAGAAGCAGAAGCAAACACACACACACACACACACACACACACACCACACACACACACACACACACACACACACCAGAAGGAGGGATTTGTGTGGTAGCTTGCCAAAAATAGGATTGAAACCTTTTACTTATGACAGTTTTTAAGCGTGTGTTTATGAAAAAAAACAACAAATGCGGTTATTCATGTAGAATTACGGCCACGCTGATTGCGAGCGCTTTGATTTATGCCACGCTGATAAATTCCCAGGCACTTCCGATAGGAAATGCATCGTGGGAAATGGATTCTGTGAGCAGTGAATTACGGATTGAGTTGACACCCCCCCCTTCCAACCCCACCCCGATGTAAACATCACAAACATCGCTCATTTAACCGGAAGGACTTTCATTTGGGGTAAAGGAATACATGAAACACACACACACACACACACACACACACACACACACACACACACACACACACACACACACACAGCCCAAAAATAACGAAACTCGGAACACATAAAGAGTGTCAGCCATTGTGCTGATCACCGTGGTTACCTCGCTTACCCATCTCCTCCCGCATCACCGAGGTGTGCCAGACCCACAGGACAGACGCCAGATCAGCTCAGTGAACACGAATTACTTTGTCCTTTCTATCCATCTATCCATCCGTTCCTGACCCATCTTTCCATCTCCTTCTCCACCCACCTTTCCCTTTTCTAATATATTCACATGCCATTCGGTGGACGCTTTTACGATTGTGCGAGTTCATATATTTCTGAGCACGGGTGGTCATTACATGGCCTTCGCCAGCCATTTTCCAATGAGTAAACAGCTCTGTCTGAAGCCCTAATTAAACTCGCATCTGGCATTTAGTCACCCATGAGCAGCCAAGCACGCCGGGATAACAGCGCCTTGCGGTGTCGGGGCCACCTGTCAATCAGGAGGCCCTCAGCTTGGCTCCGTGACGCCACAGCAACAGAGAGACGGCGAGTGGCCCAGCGCAGTGGACTTCATACCACAGGTAGTCCTCCTGACCCGAGCAAAGCTGATTGGTCAACGAGACCTCGACGTTACTTTGGTCGCCATGATGAGTATCCGCAATTGTTGCATGTTCTGCTGTTCTGCTCATCCCTGTGAATATTACTCCATCAATACTGAATATTGCACACGCAATATTACTTAATTACAAAATTTTGAGAGCACCCCACAAATAAGATTTTTTTTTGAAATATATTATGATTATATATTGTAGTAAAATGCTAAAGTACATATTACTGAGGTATAGTTTTTGCTTAAGAAAGAACGGCAGGGTACTTACAATCCACAGAGACACGGGGCTTGAGAAGTGATCATGCCTCATAAAGCGAACACATGCTTGACTTTCAGGTGAAGAAGAGTGAAGAAGTGAAGAAGAGGGCACATCACTCCACTCTGACAGCCAAGTAACTTCATTTGGAAATGAATGATCAGCGGCTTTACAATCAAGTCATCCACTTGACAGAGGGAAAATGATTTAGACCTGTTGTTTTTGACTTGACTATTTTCGTGCGATGTCCATATCGGAATTAGCAGATCGCACGAGAAAATGTATGGAAAACCATAGGCCAGGCTGACTCTTATCGTGTGCCCGTGTGCGGAAACTTTCAGAAGGCAGGTTGGAGGGATGCAGTCACCAGCAAACACATAGCAATGATGCACACAACGAGCACAAGATAAAATAGCTGATTATAATTATATCCCGGTTGATTCCTGAAGGTGGCAGCCAAAAAGTACATCTTATTTGGCGAGCGCTTCTATTTATTTCAGGTTATATTTAGGCCGAGTCATACATCTCCCCACCTCTCTCACTTTGTAACACTTTAACTTTATTTAAACACTGGGATTAATTAATTCACACTTTTTTAGTTCATGTGCCTCCGTCTTGCTTAGCCAGTGGAGTAAGACATTAATTCTGCCAGGGTTTGGAGTTCCACTCCCACCAGGGCTGGCCATGCTAAGAATGTAAGCGTCCACAGTAATAGTATAAGACAGGATAAAAGTATCCAAACCAAATATCCTACCCGTTTCCATGGCAAAATAAGCCCCCCCCCCCCCCTGCAGTAATCCGTTCCTATAGGAATGTCAATTAAAAAAAGTTCATATAACGTATTGCTCATTGAAATACGCTGGACACTTTTTTTTTGGGTGGGACTTAATTACATGTTTCTCCCGGCCGGGTCTGGAGCGTGACACAGTTGAACGCAGGGGAATAGAGCCATTCACTAGCATCTCATGGGTTGGGCGGCGGGGGGGTGGGGGGGGTGAGGATGTCGCCATGGCGATGTATTAAACATGGATGGTTTGACCACTGTCCCGGCTGTACCCCCGAGGCAGCTGCTGCTTGACTTATGGGCAAGGAGCCTGCAGTCTCTCAGGGGCTCTGCTGGAGCCAGTGACGCTGGGCCACTGGCCTTCGACGCTAAAAATAGGCGTAACTTTTTTTGGAGACGTTTGACTCGAGACAACGAGGATGCGGCCTAACGATGGGACGCTCGCGCAGAGGGAAACACCGTGGTTCCTTTTGACCGAGTTTCGTGTCACGTTTGGTTTTTTGTTCACAGTGTTTCCCCAGAAAGAGAATAAAAGGCTTCACAACGTTGAAGCTGCTTAATTAATAGTTTAATTAATCAGCAGCTCCTTATGTAAAACGTGTGATGAGATAAGTGCAAAAAAAAGTGAAGTAGTTCTTTGTAAAAAAAAGAAATAGCCTAAATATATATATTTATATATAATTAAACCCCAAAATTACAATCTCACAACCCTGAGCGCTCACACAGAACTACAATTACCATAGGAACCCTTCATTAGCCGTAAAATATGGCTTTCCATGGATACGTTGCGAGGGGAATTGTTACTCTGCGGACTACAGGTTGTCATGGTGTATTCACACCGCCTTTGGATCACGCACAACCTCCGCAATTATTATTAGACTTCCCTTGCTAAAGAACAAATGACACAAATCGGGGTGCAAATAGCGACGGCGCTTTCTCTCTAATAACTATATTTACGATATGACGAAAATTGCAAACGTTGTTGCACCATCAAACGGCCCATCCTCGGATCTGTGTGTGCGCGTGGTTTCCTTTTCAAGACGATGCCCATGTGGAAATATGCAGGCCTCTGTTATGTATGTAGGTATGTATGTATTTATGTATGGGTTTGTTTTGTGTGTATGTGTGCACGTGTGTGCGTGTCGAGAGTGTGTAGCTCGACCCATCATCTGGGGATGGGGGTTGGGGAGGATCAGGACTTGGGCCGGGCGAGTGGTACCGTCGGGCCATTGGCACAGCGTGAGCTTCGGTGCCCAAATTATTCAGCAGGTAATTATGCGGCCGACCGCTGTGTCAGCCCGTCAATCAGGGGCTCTGCTTTTCATTAGGCCGCCTGTCATTGGCTGCTCCTGCTGCTGCTGCTGGAGGCATCGCTCTCTCTTTCTCCCTCCATATCTTTCTCTCACTCTCCATAGCTCTCTTTCTCTCTCTCTCTCTCTCCATATCTCTCTCTCTCTCTCCCCCGATCTCTCTCTCCCTATCTCTCCCTCACTCCCCATCTCTCCCCGTCTCTCTCTATTCCCCCTCTCTTTCTCACACACACACACACACACACACACACACACACACACACACACACACACACACACACACACACACACACACTAATGGAAAGGCACCAAATTATGCCCATAGATACCGCAATGCACTTACACACACACACACACATCCTTGCACACATCTGTGCACAACGCGACGTGCACGTGCAGGCCCACAAGTATCAAAGGTACTTATAGCTACAGGTACACACACACACACACACACACACACACACACACACACACACACACACACACACACACACACACACACACACACACACACACACACACACACACACACACACAACCAGCAGACACGACCATACCACACAACACACAACATTACACACACACACACAACACCACACACACACACACACACACACACCACAACACACACACACACACACACACACACACACACACACACACACACTAAAATGGTAGAAGTGTGCCCATCCATATGTTATACATGTGTGCACATAACCTCTGGGTGTTTTTTTCTGTGACAGTTTCGGCACAGGAGAGGGGATGGGGGGGGTGGGGGGGGGGGGGGGCTCATCATCCCTTCTCCTATTTTCTCATTTGTCTGAATTCCCTCCTAGACCAGCAGGCCCACACCCGCACTCCATTTGAATGTCAAATGAGACATATTGGATTATGGAGGGGAAGTAAATTTACAGAGGAGAACAAAGTGGCATGTGTGTGTTTTCATGTGTGTGTGTGTGTGTTTCCATCTGTGTGTATCTATGTGTGTGTGTGTGTTTCCATCTGTGTGTGTGTATCTATGTGTGTTTCCATCCGTGTGTGTGTGTGTGTGTGTGTGTGCGTTTCCATCCGTATGTGTGTGTGTGTGTGTGTTTCCATCTGTGTGTGTGTTTCCATCCGTGTGTGTGTGTGCGTGCGTGTGTGTGTGTGTGCGTTTCCATCCAAGTGTGTGTGTGTGTGTGTGTGTGTGTGCGCGCGTTTCTGGAGGCGGTGGAGATGGGAGAGAGAGAGGAGGGTGAAAGGTATTAAGGAGGTGCCATGGGGAGGAGGGAGGTGATGGAGGTGACGGGAAGAGTTAGAGGAGCAAAGGAGGAGGAGGAGGAGGAGGAGGAGGAGGAGGAATGCTTAAAGGGGAACTTGGTCGATTTCCAACTGGCTTTGTCATCATTTCACCGGAGGGGGTAGTACATGCAAATGAACAATCTTCACCTTCCCTCCATGCTGCCTGCACCCAGATCTCATCTGCTGCTTTTATAGCACATGACACATTTCTTGTCATTCACTGTCATATTACCATCATTATTATATCATTAAACCATATCGTCAAAATGACAGAGTCCGATGACAGATTTTGCGTCTGGGCTGAGCTGAGCTGAGCTGAACACGGAGAGCATCAGTAACAACTGCATTTTTTTTAACACTATATTAATGTGGATCTATAGCTGTAGAGATCAGGTTGAAGAGCGGCTAAGTTTTTCCTTTTAAGCGCGGAGGAGCAGGTCCACGGGGGGGGGGGGGGTGGGGGGCAGGAGGGGGGCGTCACCGAGACTGTGGACATCTGACCTCTGGAGCCGCTCTCATTAAATCAGATCCCAATACGGAGGGGGGGGGGGGGTGGAGAGAGCCGCCGCCGCCGCCGCGCTCTTTAAAAATCCATTTCATTCCAACTGATAGCGTTCTGCGGCTGCTTCTGTGTCATTGTGCGCAGAAATGGAAACAACCTCTAATGTCTCTCTCTCTCTCTCTCTCTCTCTCTCTCTCCTCTCTCTCTCTCTCTCTCTCTCTCTCCCTCCCTCTCCTTCTCTGTGTCTCGCCTCATTGATGGCTCTCTCGCGGAATTGTCCTCCGTCTCTGTGATACCGACTCCCCACCTCATGTCCAAGGGTAAACGGATTTACGGGATGCATCAGAACGCTTTGTTGAAAGACAGACAGACTGAAGAAGGGAGAGAGAGAGAGAGAGAGAGAGAGACGAGAGAGACAGACAGACACAGAGGATGGACAGAGAGGTACAACAACAGAGCGAGAGAGGAGAGAGAGGACAGTTGTGAGAGCGTATTGGGAGGGTTTAACAAGCAGGGGTGGGTGGAGGGGGCGTGGAAGGAGATAGGAGACGCAGGAGGTTAGGTTGCCAAGTTCCAATTATTACCTTTTTTTTTTTCCCCTTCTCAAGTGTTCATGTGCGAAGTCGTCAGCAAGTTGCATATTGTGAGAAAAGAGCAGGAAAAAAACAAACAGGTGTGTCGTGTCTGGGAGGGGGGGGGGATACCGTTTAGCGGACCGCCTGTCTACTGCATGTGCAAAGCGGGCTCCCAAGGCACCACCAACCCCACCCCACCCCACCCACCCACTTCCGGGTTAACCCTCCAACCCCATCTTTCCCTGCGGAGACGAGTCTGATTTGTTTCCCGAGGATTTCCGTTCCCCGACGTCTCCTGAATCTCAAAGCTTAACCCGGCCGGGGAAGCAGAGTTTCGCTAATTTTGGAGATTTGTAATTATTATTATAATTTTTTTTTAATTTTAAACGTTGGCCGACGTTGGAACGCACTGGGACACTCGAGTGATGATTTTTTCTTTCTCTGCTCTCTCCACCACCGCCGAACTGGCTCAGTGTTTACACCAAATAACTCTTTTTTTTTTGGAGCTAGCGCGGTTACTCTGTCTTATTTGACCAATCAATGACCCCCACAGCCCCCACCCCTCACCCCTCACACACCCCCCCTTCTCTAATGGAGATGCACAACAGCAGGTTTCCCCGACACACACACACACACACACACACACACACACACACACACACACACACACACACACACACACACAGACACACACACACACACACACACCACATACTCCTTTATCTCAATTTTTGCGGTGACTTCAAAACCACACAACATCTGCTTGGGCAGTTGTTAGTTCTCCCCAACGGTTTGTCTTGCGAATCCTCGTCGGCACAAGCGCGCGTCCGTCCGTCTGTCTGCTTATCGCCCTCCGCGTACGCGCCTGCATACGCATGTTTTCCCGCCTCCAGACTGGTATTTACGCGAGCATGTGCTTCTCTCCATTGTCGTCTAGTGTTTTCTTTTTTTTTTTAATCAAGAGCTCGTTTAAAATAGAGGGAGATTTATGCCCCCCGGGTTGGTAGGCTATTTACAATGTCTGACATCAATATTTTACTGCGACGCATCACTAAATCACGGCGGGCCATAACCCCCCTCTCCCTCTCGCTCTCTGTAGGTCCCGCTGACCATCAACAAATGTCCATATAATTCCTGGACTATCTTCTTTTTAATGGGGGCGCATACTGGGTCTGGAGAATAAACTCTGAGCAGTAAACAACACACACACACACACATACTGAGCCTCGGTTCTCTCCTGCTGTCCTTGAACCAACGTCTAGCCTTCTGGTCACGTGACCATCGGAGACCATGTGACATGGACTGAAGTCAGAGGAAGCGCGGGCTGATGTATAAGATGAATAACACGCCAGGTACAGCTATATATTATGTTATTATCATTGTCCATGTGCCTTTGTACATGTCTGCTCACTGTTGAGTAGGCCTACCTCTCATTAAACGTCCTACCATAGCTTAGGCTTAAATATTATCAAGTATCGGTGACCGAAATAATAAAAAGACAGAATTACTTTGCGATCCACAAATGGATTCATTTTGTTTTACCATTCTTCCTTCCAAAGGAAACGATAATGCCCTCTTCAGAAGCACACTTAATTATTAACTTAATTGGTGAAATAGTCCTGTAAACAATTGACATATTCAAACATATTCCAGATAACTTCACCTGGAACAGCTCTTGCTTCT
>PIJE02002410.1:30000-35000 GCA_002895965.2 Coryphaenoides rupestris | reverse complement strand
GTAAGCAACGGTGACTAATGGACACTCTCTTTTGTGAAAAGTTCAGAGATTTTCAAAATTAAAAGCCCGGAGCGACCTCAAAGGAAAAGTGAGGCGCTCTGAAAAAGGTTGTAGGGATCTGGGTTTTTTGGTAGCTGCACACGGCCTACATTCTCGCGCTGCGCATATACAAACATCTAAACGCACGGGTGATTTGGTTATGGACGTCATGAACAACAGGATCTAAAACGGTAAAATAACAACTTCAGATCACAGAGGGATGTTCTTTATTTCTATTGACAGTTTTGTCTGTCCATATGTATAACCAAGTCACCTGCAGCAACTCAACATCAGAAAGACTAAGGAGTTGGCGGTGGATTTTAGGAAGCAACGGACCCACCCGGAACCAGTCAGCATCAGGGGGGGCTGAGGTGGACATTGTCAAGGAATACAAGTACCTGGGCGTCCACAAAGACAATACGATGGACTGGACTAAAAACACAGAGGCTCTGGACAAGAAAGGTCAGAGTCGCCTGTATTTCCTACGGAGACTCAGATCTTTCAACGTCTGCAGGACCATGCTGCAGATGTTCTATCACTCTGTGGTGGCCAGCGTCATCTTCTACACTGTTGTGTTCTGGGGCAGCAGGGCGAAGGCAGCCGACGCCAACAGACTCAATAAGCTCATCAGGAAAGCGGGTTCTGTCCTGGGAGTGGAATTGGAGTCTGTGGTCGAGGTCTCTGAGAGGAGGATGCTGAGTAAACTACTCAGTATCATGGACAACGCCTCCCATCCCCTGCACGCCACACTGGTGTCATACCAGAGCACCTTCAGCCGTAGACTGAGATCACCGAGGTGCACCACAGAACGCCACAGGAGGTCCTTCAATGTGCAACATTCTCAATATCAGGTGCAATAATTACATTGCTTTTCATTACCATTGGCAACTTATTTTACTCAATAGATTAGATTTATTGTTATTCCATGAGGCGTATACGCTTTACATTTATTATTCTATTGTTTTTATTCTTATGTTGTCATTTTTGAGCGACCTCTGGCACAAGAATTTCCTTTGGAATTATCACATTTTTATCTCATCTTATCTCATCTTATATATATACATATCTTGTCAGGAAAAGGTCGAGAAGTATTATTAATTCTCAAAGCCAATAAATTCTGACTGAAAGTGAAACTGAAATGACGTAACATCACAATGGTTTTGATGAACATGAGAGGAACATCATTATCTGATGCTTAATGCGCACCCTGATAACCCTCAATAACATCATTAGAAGTCCATCAGGGATTTCTGTTCACCTTAAACTTAACTAGACTTTTAAACTTTCACTAAATTAAACATTTCACACCACACATACACGCCAATGCATTATGCAGCTCCCGGAGCCTTGGGGAGCCGTGGTACTGTGCTGTACTGTGTGTTAGTGTCAGATACAAATAAAAATTCCTTCTCACTAAGATCATCCTTGAGTTGAAGTCAAGTTCTGAAAAGTAGCCGCTGTATTGATCTCCTGAAATGAGGTTTCAAAGCAGAACTCGCAGCAATTTAAAAACACCGCTTTTTTTTTCTCCACTCGCTCCTTTCGACTGTCTTCCAAAATCAATCATTTTTGGAGAGTGTCTGATACACTCCTCTGTCAAAAGAGTTCAGCCCGTTTGTCTATTGATTGCAGGCGACGCACTTTGCCAAAGATGTGGGGCCCCCTTGATGGTAGACGGGGAGCGAGACAAGGGTCCTCCTTATCCTCCTTGTAAACACTGGACTTGTCGCGCTCCAGAACCATTTTTACCTGTTTTTTCTTCCGCCATTTTCTCGTTCTCTCGCTCGCTTGTTTGTTAAGCCATTGCTGCTGCACACCTGTGGCTTTGAGTCTGACACAGCTGCTGACGAGCGGCAAATTCAATCGCGTGTTCATTATCAATGATCGTGTTTTGATGTTTTGACGTCGTTGAGGTCGGATTTTTGCAAAAGGCAACTTAACAATGCGCTGCTCTGAGTGTCTGGGAGGAGAACGCGTGTGAAGATAGAGCCGTGTAGCTGCAGGTGGCTTGCCGGAGACTTCCAGGAGGATATTTCACTCGGTTCCCCCGGTTATGGGAAACACTTTATGCTTAATGTACCACTATGCTCTCCTACCCTCGCTAATAATCATTCAGCTGACCATCAGCAGTAGTGGATAGCCAGAGGGCTGTGTGTGTTTGTGTGCGTGTGTGTGTGTGTGTGTGTGTGTGTGTACGTGTGTGTGTGTGTGTGTGTGTGTGTGTGTGTGTGTGTGTGTGTGTGATACAGGGAATTACCCTGCTTCTCACATCAGAACCTTCTCTGTTGTTTTGTCCACCTGCTGTGCATTGCTGCCCAGATTGAACAACTTCATTAGAAATACAAAACAAAAAAATGTCAGTCTTGCCATCGATTAATTTGTCTATTTATTTGGATGATATACCGTAGCTCTAATAAAATATAACCACACATACATCATTTTGCGATATTGTGATATTGCAACGTTCAACTTTTAGATACGTCTTTCCAATGACCTAATCAATACAGAAAATGAAAAGATCAGAAGTGACTTTTAGGGTGTAACAGTGAAACAACAAACCATAGTGCAGTGGTTTGTTCCATTCAAAGCCCACGCAGTGTCCTCCATCATTCAATCATCACGTCTGATCCACACAGTTTCCAAGGTTAATTAATAAAACTGTGATCACTATTCAGATCCTGAGCTGCAGCCACCCCAAGCTACGACGCGGTACGTGATGGAGAAGTTATCCCAGAGGGTTCAGTTAACGGCGTGAACAGTGATCCAGGCACGGTACGGCCTGCTAGTGTAAGCCATGTCATGGAACGATGTGGATACAGTTTGACAGAATACCAGCTGCAATTTTATTTATTTGGGGTTTTTTTTATCGTGACAGAGCACGTCAACATCAGTAAAACAAAAATACAAGATGTTAACATGGCAGAGTTTCGCAAAAAAAAAAAAATGCTAATCTACAGTACATCCGTAGTCCCAAAGCAGGTAACAAAAAACAGAAACATTACAGTGACAAGTGACAAGATACAAATACAAATATAGAGAGAAATATCAAATACATTGCACAACATGTCAGGTTTAAATGTGATCACAGTTCTGGTTTTGCCTTGAGCCATTGTTTGAGACGGCTTTCAAACTGATTGTGGGAGTGTCGGTGTGTGTGTGTGTGTGTGTGTGTGTGTGTGTGTGTGTGTGTGTGTGTGTGTGTTTGGTGGCTGGCTTAATTGTCCTCTCCTGGCCCAGTTGGATCCTGGGGTGGGTGGGGCTACAAACATGTGGTGCGTTGGCTAATCGGTGCACCACAGGTTAAGTCAGCCATCAGCACACACACTCACGTCAGGTCTTCATATCTGTACAATAAACTGGACTTTTCAACACCCCTACCTGCCTGTGTCCTTGGAGGAGCCCCTGAACTGCTCTAAACTTCACCCACTTGCTCATCTGTCGTGTACGGTGACTGACAGCCTCCAAAGGACACACTTTCCTGTAAGATTTGATGGCTCGTCCAATCCCTATGCTCTCCAGCAAGCGGGAAGGGAGCACCCTTATAAGCAACCCAAGACGGTGTTAAAGGGTCACTTTGGGATTTTCCCTTTTTTCCCCATCGTCGTTTTGCGGGACTGCAGAAAACAACTTTAGAACTCGGTCCGGTATTGAGCGAGATTGCTTCAGTCGTCGTCAGCCGAGGCTTATAAGTGTCTGACAACATTCTGGAAATAATCCCTATAAGAGAACTTTTTCTTTACCTTTCCCTTGTTCCGGTCCTTTCTGTTTGTTAGTGTCTACCCAAGTCTCGCTCTGACCCTCGTGAGAGCTGAGTTGTTGCAGGAAGAGAACGTTGGAAACATGTCTTTGAGAGTTGGAGTGAGAAGCGCCAGCAGGAGTTTGCTGTGTTGCATTATGGAAAACGGAGCTTAGTGTTATCTAAAAGGCCGAATATATTTCTCTGAAAGGATCCTTTCCATAATATTGTCAGACACGTAGAACAACAATCCGAGCCTGGCAGTGGCCAAACAAGCACCGTCTCACCTGGGGAAGGGGGATGCAGTGTACATATCGGAGATTTCTTTCCCAAACCAACAAGCGGAGAGTGGAAAAGTGAGCAATTTGTTGCTGCACACTGGAGAGCGTTATGTGCATTCAGTGAAGCCGGTGTTCCGGGTGAATCAAAAACCAAGACGATAAATAAACCTAAACTGTCTTCTCGACAGGAGTTCTACCTCAACCCTAAACGAACAAAGGAAACAAACCCAAAGCCATTTACCCCAAGTCCCTCAACCCAACACAAAAACCAGATCCAAACAAACAAAAATAGATTCACCCCGACTGCTTCGTGTTATAGACGGTCTGGATTATCTGCCAAAAACAATGTTCAGCGATCAGAAAAAAAGCCAAGACTTACGTTACAATGCTATAGGACAAAACCCAGGGCATCTAAGATCACCGGTCTTAACACACACATCTCACAACACAAAGTCATAACATCTATAGGCAGAGGAGAAATAAGAATCCACATCAACCCTCCGTCACCTCTGGCTAAACCCCAGAGTTATGTCAGCCTGTCTCTGGATCAGCCAATCCACGCCGGCCGTGTCACCGGAGGTCAACCAATCAGCGCCGGGAACCGGATCCTGACAGAGGGGGAAAAACGGAACTCTTTCTCTCCACCACCACCACCACCACCACCGCCAACAACAGCATACAAAACAAATGACGCAAATACGTACGTCTGGGGCCATGCCCATGTACTTATAGAGGATGTACAATTTCCCCGAAGGGTCATATTGCAGACATTTTCAGCAGCTGGCGGCTGAAGCAATCTCGCTCAGTACCGGACCAATTTGAAAAAGTGTTGTCCGCATTACTCACTGATGGGAAAATGGGGTCCAGGTTGAAAATTCCCGCTCTGTAGATGATGATGGCGGTGGAGGAGTTGATGATGATGATGATGATGATGGTGGTGGTGG
>PIJE02002410.1:0-25000 GCA_002895965.2 Coryphaenoides rupestris | reverse complement strand
GTGTAATTGAGCGGAACGCGCCTTGTGGAGTGTGTATTAGATTCGAATCCTGGGGTATTTCTTGTATCCATACTCTCGTATTTCTTGTATCCCCCCCCCCCCCCCCCCCCTTCTCGCCTGTCAGTGAGATAGCAGTTAAGCTCATCTACGCGTATTTGTTTACAACGAGCTTACTTTCTCCGCTCTGTTGCCATAAAAGTTGCCGTACAACTGCAACCGTAATGCACACGACACACTGAATAATGTATAGAAGAAGAACCATGTCGTGTAAAAAGAAAAAGGTGGCGGCCCATTTGAAAATGACCGCTGGGTACACGGGGGGGGGGGGTGATGGAGGTCGTGTGGTGGAGAGTGTTGCTGTGAGGGTTGGGCGTGGGAGGTTAATGCATAAGTAAGGGCTTGAATTCAATTTGCGTGCCGGATCGAAACCCCACCCCCCCCCCCCAAAACACGTGTTTCATTCTGCATGGTTTGGCTTCGCAGGCGCCAAAGCCCTGTTAAGAGTCCCGCCTTCGATGCAAATACGGACGCCGATGCGAGGTGAGACCTTAATGTGCGCGTATTCACCGTGCCGCAAAAACAGAGAGAGAGAGAGAGAGAGAGAGAGAGAGAGAGAGAGAGAGAGAGAGAGAGGCGGTGACAGTGGTGTGTGCCTATGTATGTACATCTATCCGGTACAGTCATGTAATAATAATGGGAATTGTTTTACAAGATGATATGCTTGCACGGATGCATCATTCACACACACACACACACGCACACACACACGCACACACACACACACACACACACACACACTGCACACACACACACACACACAGTAACCTAACCTCCCAGCTGGCCCGACTAATCCATGTTGAGGTTGCAGGGAGTTGGGAGCAGTGAAGTGTCTCTTAGGCCGACCATCAATCATACCTTCATACATTAGCCAGATAACATAGCGGGTCCCGGCGCAGGGCCAGGCACACCGAGGAGGAGGAGGGAGGAGGATGGGGATGAGGTGTGTGTGAGTTGTTGTCTGTCTGTCTGTCTGTGAAGCTGTCTGTGGTGTTGTGTGTGTATGTGTGTGTGTGTGTGTGTGTGTGTGTGTTGTGTGTGTGTGTGTGTGTGTGTGTTGGGGCTTGCCTGTGTGTGTGTGTGTGTGTGTGTGTATAGTTGTGTGTGTTGTGTGTGTGTGTGTGTCAGTTAGTGTGTGTGTGTATGTGTGTGTGATGTGTTGTGTGTGTGTGTGTGCATAAACTTGTGTGTTGTGGCTGTTAAAAAAAAAAAAAAAAAAAAAAAAACCAAAATTCAAGATTTGAGACAGTTACGCCATCTAAATAGTTAGTGTGTGTGTGTGTTGTGTGTGTGTTGTGTGTTGTGTGTGTGTTGTGTGTTGTGTGTGTGTTGTGTGTGTTGTGTGTGTGTGTTGTGTGTGTTTTGTGTGTTGTGTGTGTGTGGTGTGTGTGTGTGTGTGTGTGTGTGTGTGTGTGTGTGTGTGTGTGTGTCTCTCTCTCTCTCCTCTGTGTCCACAGCTCAGTCAGAACCTGAACGATGTGATGACCAAACTGGACCAGTCCTCCTCTGCCTCTCTAACAGTACAGTAGCAGCCTATATATACACCTCCACTTCTTAGGCCTCCTATGAGTGTGTGTGTGTGTGTGTTGTGTGTGTTGTGTTGGTGTGTGTGTGGTGTGTGTTTGTGTGTGGTGTGTGTTGTGTGTGTGTGTGTGTGTGTGTTGTGTTTGTGTGTGTGTGTGTGTGATGTGTGTGTGTTGTTGTTGTGTGTGTGTTGTGTGTGTGGTGAGTGTGTGTGTGTGTGTGTGTGTGTGTGGTGTGTGAGTGTGTGTGTGTGTGTTGCTGTGTGTGTGTGTGTGTGTGTGTGTGTGTGTGTGTGTGTGTGTGTGTGTGTGTGTGTGTGTGTGTGTGTGTGTGTGTGTGTGTGTGTGTGTGTGTCGTGTGTGTGTCTCTGCATGCAGATAGAAATGCAAATGCGAATGCCTTCCGTGTATTGTGTCTCGGCGTGTTAATACCCACAATCCAAAGGCACGCCAAGGCGGCTCGCATGCGTGGCGCAGTGTCTGGGTCAAGTGGGCTGGTCTTTCGAGGACGCCTGAGTGCGTTTGTCATGAATCCGTTTGAACGACCCGAGAGTATCACGAATCACTCGGTTGATAAAGACACCTAATCACTGACACATTCTTATCTGACCCCCTCCACGCTCAAGCTGGTCCAAACCGTTCCCGTGTTCGATTCCCTGAGGGCCCCCCCCCCCCCCCCCCCCCAGACGAGATCCAGAGGACTGGGGGGGGGGGGGGGGGGGGGGTGGCCCTGCAGTCACTCATGCGGAGACACTCCACAGTGCACCACCAGCGCCACCACCACCACCGCCGCTGCTGCTGCTGCTGCTATGGCGGATGGCAAAGTGGTGCAGAGATAGATGTCGTTTTTTGTTTTTTTCCCCTTCCTTCTTTTCCCCCCCCCTTCCCCCTCCTCCTCTGTGTACCTGTTCATTTATTCATGTGGGGGGTTTTTGCTTGTTCAGGGGACCACTTATCCAATAATGACCATCTAACCCCCCTACGGCTGGTTTGTCTACTCCAATTTTGACCGTCTACCGCCTCCTCGTCCTCCTCGCAGGCAGAGAAATCATGCTTAGGGCCCCGATCCAGCCATCAAATCCTACCCGGGTCCACAGAGGTATTATAGGCTATTGCAACAAACTGCAAACCCTTTTCACTCCACCCCCCCCCCCACCCCTCCAGATATGAAACATATATATATTTTTTTTTAAAGAGGAAAAAGAGCTATTTCTTGGAAGAGCACAGCAAGAGCACATTCTGCACCAAATGACTAATGTCGGTTTGCAATTTTTGAGCAATAGCGCCTGACACCAGTTTTCCGGAAATTCCGGATTTCTGCGAATGTAATGTCGACACAAACACCGGGAGCTGAACGACGGGATTACTCGACGGGAATAAAGTGGAATTTAACCAAGCGAGCAAAAATAGTGCGACGTGGAAGAAAAAAAAAAGAATCTACCTTCTTACATTTTCTATCCTCCCATTTTTCATTTGGTTTGTGTTACGTGGCGTTAACGTCTCAGTGATCAATAGATCCACGGCGCATTGCAGATGGAGGCACAGCCGATACCGTTTTGTGCTTTTGTTGTCTGTGGAATTTGGTGAATTAAAAAAAAATCCTCTCTTTCCGCACCTGACCCACAGTAAAGTAGAACCCGCAGGCCCGTCCGAGTGTTCACATGACACCGTCTTGTACTTTTTGTGATCAGGGTCACAAAACAGTGGCTCGCACGATGCCACAGCTCAAGATGAAAATATTTGTGGTTGAGGTGGAGCAGGTGGGGAGCTCCTGAGAGAGGGAATCTTGGATGGATTCACAGCGCCTGACGCCTTTGTACACAATGCAGTAAAGACGAAGTAAGTAAAAAATAGGAGATACAATTTTACTATTTTAGTTCCATCTTATCTTATCTTATGTGAAAGTATGTTTTCATTTGCCGGCTCAAATTATATCACTGGTCAACGCACAAAAACACCAAAAAAAGTAAACGAAACGGAACTGTGTCTTTAGCCTGTCAGAACCCAGAGAGTTTACAGAATCCAGCCCTCTGCTGAACACCCCGCTCTGGAATGTTCCGGAAATGTCAAGCAGTTGTCTAATCTGGAGACGGAGAGAAGGCCCACGGCTGTCTGAGTGTGTTGCTGTTTGCTGCTGAAGTTTGGGTATACACCCCGCACAATATATTCTGAGCAGCTCTGCCACGCTGCTCCGCCTTATGTATGCTGTGTGTAGGTGGTGCGCTTGGTGAGGTGAACTGACACATATATACACACACACACACTCCACAGTGCACCACCAGCGCCACCACCACCACCGCCGCTGCTGCTGCTGCTGCTATGGCGGATGGCAAAGTGGTGCAGAGATAGATGTCGTTTTTTGTTTTTTTCCCCTTCCTTCTTTTCCCCCCCCCTTCCCCCTCCTCCTCTGTGTACCTGTTCATTTATTCATGTGGGGGGTTTTTGCTTGTTCAGGGGACCACTTATCCAATAATGACCATCTAACCCCCCTACGGCTGGTTTGTCTACTCCAATTTTGACCGTCTACCGCCTCCTCGTCCTCCTCGCAGGCAG
Organism: Coryphaenoides rupestris; assembly: GCA_002895965.2. Lineage (NCBI taxonomy): Eukaryota > Metazoa > Chordata > Actinopteri > Gadiformes > Macrouridae > Coryphaenoides > Coryphaenoides rupestris. The sequence continues at coordinate 20,867 of PIJE02002410.1, read as the reverse complement.
AGAAATCATGCTTAGGGCCCCGATCCAGCCATCAAATCCTACCCGGGTCCACAGAGGTATTATAGGCTATTGCAACAAACTGCAAACCCTTTTCACTCCACATCCCCCCCCCCCACCCCTCCAGATATGAAACATATATATATTTTTTTTTAAAGAGGAAAAAGAGCTATTTCTTGGAAGAGCACAGCAAGAGCACATTCTGCACCAAATGACTAATGTCGGTTTGCAATTTTTGAGCAATAGCGCCTGACACCAGTTTTCCGGAAATTCCGGATTTCTGCGAATGTAATGTCGACACAAACACCGGGAGCTGAACGACGGGATTACTCGACGGGAATAAAGTGGAATTTAACCAAGCGAGCAAAAATAGTGCGACGTGGAAGAAAAAAAAAAGAATCTACCTTCTTACATTTTCTATCCTCCCATTTTTCATTTGGTTTGTGTTACGTGGCGTTAACGTCTCAGTGATCAATAGATCCACGGCGCATTGCAGATGGAGGCACAGCCGATACCGTTTTGTGCTTTTGTTGTCTGTGGAATTTGGTGAATTAAAAAAAAATCCTCTCTTTCCGCACCTGACCCACAGTAAAGTAGTACCCGCAGGCCCGTCCGGAGTACAATTTTACTATTTTAGTTGTATCTTGTCTTATCTTATGTGAAAGTATGTTTTCATTTGCCGGCTCAAATTATATCGCTGGTCAACGCACAAAAACACCAAAAAAGTAAACGAAACGGAACTGTGTCTTTAGCCTGTCAGAACCCAGAGAGTTTACAGAATCCAGCCCTCTGCTGAACACCCCGCTCTGGAATGTTCCGGAAATGTCAAGCAGTTGTCTAATCTGGAGACGGAGAGAAGGCCCACGGCTGTCTGAGTGTGTTGCTGTTTGCTGCTGAAGTTTGGGTATACACCCCGCACAATATATTCTGAGCAGCTCTGCCACGCTGCTCCGCCTTATGTATGCTGTGTGTAGGTGGTGCGCTTGGTGAGGTGAACTGCACACACACACACACACACACACACACACATATATACACACATATATACACACACACACACACACAAACAGACAATCTTGGCTGTGAAATGTAACAATATTATCGCAGCGTTGTCGCTAATTGCCACGTGTCTTGAATTTACGTTCTGCCTTTTATTTTTAATTCAGGAAACGATTTTCAGCGGTGGATCCATTTTTTAACTGCAAAATCATTAATATTATCTTAAAGAGAAAAGTGCAGCTATCTGGCAGTTTTACACGCGGCTCTATTGGGATGGGAATCTTTTTTGCGTATATATTTAATTTCTCTGTGGAGTTTCATTTCATTTGCTTTGTTTGTGTCACTGTGGGCTTGTTTCGATAAAGATTGGATTTCCACGCGCTGAGATAAACGCTGTTGTGAATGCAACCAACGCTTTCCCACTTTAGGCAAAATGCTATAAACATTACAAAAAATAGAAGAAGAAAAAAGCCTGCCACTCTTGTTTAGCTCTTGTCAAATATGTCACCACAGGGAAAGATAGAAAAGTGAAAATATTTTTCTATCTCTTGAGAAAATGTGTGAAATGTATATCTCATCATCTGTGTGTGTGTGTGTGTGTGTGTGTGTGTGTGTGTTTCTTCTAATTGCCACCATATGATATTTCCCAGAATATCAGCAGCTTTAGTCAATGTAAGCACAACCCATCAGTCAAAGAGATGACTGGATGCGTAATGACTGTAAGTCTCCATCACGAGTGATCCGAACGCTCGAGTCCTTGAGAGCGGCTTCGTCCGGGGTCGTGGCGTCGTAGTTTTCCGCTGCGCCGCTCTCCCGATCTTCCCGGGCCCCCGCCTGACCTCCTTCTGGAGCGTCACGTGCCACCGATTGCACGCGTGGGTTTGCGATTGAAGCGTGACTCCGCCTCTTACCGCACATACAGTACATACGACGTGCGAATGAATTATAGATGTGCCCGCCGACCGCCGGCCCCGACGTACAGCGGGGGGCCCGTTTGATTCCAGCCCAAAGCGCGGGAGAGCCCAGCACGTGAACTGAATGTGCTGAACGTATGCCGGGGCGGCGCGCTTGTGCCCTCCGCTCACGTCACACACACCGACGCATGACGAACCTCGGCGGCGTGAAGGTTAGAACGGCTTACTCGCTTACTTACTCCCTGTGTCTCTCCCTCTTTCACTTTCTCTCATTCTCTCTCTTTCCCTGCTTCATTTCACAAAGAATACACACACACACACAGCACACACACACACACACACACACACGCGCGCACATATGTGCACAGCGCACACGCACACACCAGGGGCATGGCCTTTACCTCTCAGTGTGCGCAGTGCTTATTGGAGCGTGACGTCTATGCTGGGGCCCCAGCTCTGAATAATGGTTCCCTCCTCCGATCCCATTTAGTTAAGAGCCCACGGAAGAAGACGGAGAAGAAGACGACGACCACTCTCTAGGCAAAATGGGAATGGAGGAAGGAAAAACAGACATGGAGGGAAAACAGAGGGATGAAAGACGACAAAAAAAAAATGGGTTACGGAGCAGAGGGAAGTGGATTTGAGTCATTCACAGGAGTGGGTCTCGGCGCGTTGGCCTGGAGGTGAGCGGCCCAGTACACTTTGTGATGGTTTTTTCGACATGAAATCAATCTTTTAAACGATTAAGCGGTCCTTGCTTGACCTTCGATTTGTATGAGCAGGAATGTCGTACGCATACAGGAAGTATTTGTATATCAAATCAATCAAGTATGTACAGTATATACGTATGTATATGTTAATATAACTAATATCTATATAGTGTATATCAAATATATTATTATCGCTTATATTTCTCTTGAAAAAAAATTACTTTCTTAAAAATATGAGGTTTTTTATTTTCACAGCGTCTCCTTGGGTGTGGCACAGTGTACTGGTATTGTAAAGTATTGGACAATTTGCTCACAAACCATAAGTGGCTGCAAAATGAAGCACACATCATAGCGGAAGTTCCCGGAAACGATGTCGCAAAATAATAAAAAAAATAAAAAAAATAAATGACATCCCATATCTCACTGGTCAGACGCACTAAGTGCTTGAAACAGCCTGTTCCTGCACCGAGCGTAACAAGGGAACATTTGACACAACAAATGTGCCGGTGCTTCTTATGTACCCCCTCCTCCTCCTCCTCCTCCTCCTCATCCTCCTCCTCCTCCATGTCTCTTCCCCTCCTCCCCTCTTCTTCCTCCCGTCCTCCCATTCTCCTCCTCTCCCCCTCTCCTCCCATCCTCCCCTCTTCCCCTTCTCCTCTTCCTCCCCTTTCTTCTCCCATCCTCCCCCTCTCCTCCCATCCTCCCCTCTTCCCCTTCTCCTCTTCCTCCCATCCTCCCCCTCTCCTCCCATCCTCCCCTCTTCCCCTTCTCCTCTTCCTCCCCTTCTCCCATCCTCCGCCTCTCCTCCCATCCTCCCCTCTTCCCCTTCTCCTCTTCCTCCCCTTCTCCCCTCCTCCCCCTCTCCTCCCATCCTCCCCTCTTCCCCTTCTCCTCTTCCTCCCCTTCTCCTCCCATCCTCCCCCTCTCCTCACCATTCCAACCCCCTCTTCGCCCTTTCGTCCTCTTCCCTCCCTTTCCTCGCCCATCCTCCCCCTCCTCCTCCCATCCTCCACCTCTTCCCCACTTCTCCCTCTTCCTCTTCCTTCCCCCCTTCTCCCCATCCCCCACCCTTCTCCTCCCATCCTCCCCTCTTCCCTTCCCTCTTCCTCCCCTTCTCCCATCCTCCCCCTCTCCTCCCATCCTCCCCTCTTCCCCTTCTCCTCTTCCTCCCCTCCTCTCCCATCCTCCCCTCTCCTCCCATCCTCCCTCTTTCCCCTTCTCCTCTTCTCTCCCCTTCCTCCTCCCATCCTCCCCCCTCTCGCTCCCATCCTCCCCTCTTCCCCTTCTCCTCTTCCTCCCCTTCTCCCATCCTCCCCCTCTCCTCCCATCCTCCCCTCTTCCCCTTCTCCTCTTCCTCCCCTTCTCCCCTTCTCCCATCCTCCACCTCTCCTCCCATCCTCCCCTCTTCCCCTTCTCCTCTTCCTCCCCTTCTCCCATCCTCCCCCTCTCCTCCCATCCTCCCCTCTTCCCCTTCTCCTCTTCCTCCCCTTCTCCCATCCTCCGCCTCTCCTCCCATCCTCCCCTCTTCCCCTTCTCCTCTTCCTCCCCTTCTCCTCCCATCCTCCCCCTCTCCTCCCATCCTCCCCTCTCCTCCCATCTCCTCCCATCCTCCCCTTCTCCTCCCATCCTCCCCCTCTCCTCCCATCCTCCCCTCCGCCTCCCCTTAACCTCCACGCTTCCCTCCCGTACTCCCCCTGCAGACCTTTCGTGTGTCAGGGAAGGCACAAGGTTCACCGTGCAGGATCGTGTAGGTCAGGATGTGGACCGTGGGCTCTCTGCTCTGCTAAGCTGTTTCTTGTTTCCCCCCCCCCCCAGCCCCTCATGTCTAGTGTTTCTGTGTGCTGAGTCCTCTCCCAGTGGGCGGCACAAGCCCCCAACACACACACATCAGCATCGTTTAATGTTTGTCTTCCTTTTATTGCCTGTAACCTCCGCCGAGGCCCGATGCGCTGAGACATTTTTATGACACATCGGGCGATAAAGACGTTTGCTTTAAGACGTTTTGCTTTACATTTCACACGTTGCCCGTCTGCTGTTATTAGAGAATGTATTTCGTGTTTTATCTCATGTTTCAATTGAAAGTCATTTCAGAAGATATTGATATCTTCAAAAAGAAAAGTCGATGTCTCATTGGGGGTGGGGGGGGGCTTACTTCCATAAATGAACTGTTGTAAATAAAACATACCTTGAAAGTTGAAAGTGCAGAAAGCTAATTTTTCGCAACAGCATTAGCGGTTGAAATTCATGCTTTTATTGGTGAAAAAACGCTGCCTCCTCAACAGACAAAAAATAAATAAATCAACAGAACTTTTGTCGAAATTACATTTATGGTTCGTACAACCAGCTGGGTCACCGCACTCGAATTTCCACCCTGCAGAAAGGTAGCCCAAAACCATGGGCCTCTTGTCTATTGTCTCTCTCTCTCTCTCTCTCTCTCTCTCTCTCTCTCTCTCCCTTTCTCTCCCTCTCTCTCGCTCTGTGTTTCCCTTTCCCCTTTCAGACCTGTTTGGCCTAAAGTCAGCCATGATGGATGGTGGCCCCTGATGTGTGTTCCCGCCGCTATTGCTGCTGCTGGCTTCGGCTGCTCTTGAGTGTACGGGCGATGGGGGAGGGGGGGGGGGGGGGGGGGGTCTGTGTGCGTGGGGGGCTGGACAGATGGAAGGAGCAGGCCAGACGAGAGAGAGAGATGAGAAGATGAAAAGAAGCAGATAGATATATGAGAGTACGGTGGGAGGGCGGGGGGGGGGGGACCAAGGAGAGAGGTAATGGGTGTCCATTGAGCAGCGAGAGGGAGAGGGGGAGAGGGAGAGAGAGAGACAGAGAGGGGGAGAGAGAGAGAGAGAGAGAGAGAGAGAGAGAGAGAGAGAGAGAGAGAGAGAGAGAAAGAGAGAGGGAGAGAAGGGCTTAGATGACCCAAGAGGAGTTATAGGTGGACGGTGTGGGGGCGCCTGGTCCATGATCTGTCTCTGTCTGTCGGGTAGAATGAAAGTAATAGCTTCCCTTATCACTCTCTCTCTCTCTCTCTCTCTCTCTCTCTCTCTCTCTCTCTGTCTCTCTCTCTGTCTCTCTCTCTGTCTCTCTCTCTCTGTCATAATCTGGATTTGGAGCAATGACAAGCATGGATGTGGTCCAGATTAATGTATTAATTAATGTAGGACTGTGTGTGTGTGTTCATTTATACGTCCATATCTCTTCTCCACTCTCAGCGTCCTCCTCAGTCGTCCGTCTAATGACCTTCATCATCAGCGGTCCAATTCCTGCACCACTCGGTGCATCACTCAGGAACCCTCAGCCGGGCTGCCTTCAAACACCACCACTCCACACACAAGACGGCCCTACTGGCTGTCGAGTGGCTTCCACACACACACACACACACACACACACACACACACACACGCACACACGGTGAGCCATCCGATCCTACTGTTCTCTCTCTGTCTGTCTCTCTCTGTCTCACTCTGTGTCTCTGTCTCTGTCTTTCTGTCTCTGTCTCTCTCTTTGTGTCTTTCTGTCTCTGTCTCTGTGTCTCGGTCTCTGTCTCTCTCTCTGTCTCGGTCTCTGTCTTTCTGTCTCTCTCTGTCTCTGTCTATGTCTCTGTCTCTGTCTCTCTCTCTCTCACCGCTTTTGGCATGAGTTGGTGTTGACATGTTTGACGTCTACCACCAGGGAGTGAATGGGAGTGGGGAGTCTAAGTCCCATTGTGTAAAAGACAGAGATTTCAAGGTGAAGGTAATCTTTATTATCCCCGAGGAGCAATTTGTTGCACAGCCAGCAGAACACAAGATCCCACCAACAACGCAGAAACAGTTCACGGTTGTCTGGCAACAGGAAGGTTGCTGGTTCTCTCGGTCTACACCTAGCTAAGTGTCGAGGTGTCCCTGAGCAAGACGCCACCTAAACCCTCACTGCTTCTGACGTGTTGGTTCTTACGATGGATGGTTGACACCGCCGTGGGTGTATGAATGGGTGAATGTCAGGCAACTGCTTTGGATAAAAGCGCTATATACTGTAAATGCAATCCATTTACCATTCTTCTTCTTCTTCTTCTTCTTCTTCTTCTTCTTCTTCTTCTTCAGCTCCCCACTCGCACCGATCGACCTCTACGCCGATGAAATTGCGCTTTACCCTCCGCCGGATGACACCAAAGCCTCTGCGGTGCTTTCCGCGTGGCTCACCCCCGGCATCTCGGCGTCTGGATGGAAACACCCCTAACTTCCCCCCTTTGGCCTGTGAAAGATGGAGCTTCTTATCCTCAGCCATTCATTTGAGGCACAGCATCGCCAGTCCATCTTTAGCACCAGTCCAAAGTCTCGAGGTTAAAGATTGATGACCGGAGCACCGGAGTGTGCGGATGCTGCCCCCCGTCTTCTGCTAAATGCACACACAACAATGGACCACGTCAGTTCAAAACCCTTACCGTACTTTGCATCCTAACTCTCATGCAAGGTAAGGATATGAGTGCCGGTACTTAAGAAGCTGTTAATCCTCTTCAGATGATAAGAGGTGGAAGCTTCTCTGGTCTTTAACCAAGCAAAGTGCACGTTGATAAAAAACTCTATTATATATATATATAAATATCTTTACATACTTAGATAGAGAGACAACCATGGGGTGAATAGGTCAGCGTATAAGAGCTAAACCAAGCCATTTACGCAGGGTAAGAGGAACAGGAAGAGAGAGAAAAAGATGCCAGGCACGACGAGCAAAACCAGGGAGAAAGTCGGTGGGAGAAAATGCGGGAGGATGGAACGAAGAATAAGCAAAGAAAGAAAGAAAGAAAGAAAGAAAGAAAGCAAACAAAATAAACAAAATGAAGAATGACAATATAATAGCACTTAGAGGAAGGAGAGAGAGAAAGAGAGAGAGAGAGAGAGAGAGAGAGAGAGAGAGGGGTCAGAAAGCATCCAGGACCCCTCGTGTGAACGAAAAGAAACCGCAATGGTGTAACACACACAAGTAGCTTTGCACAGAAGATGGAGGCGCACGCACACACACACACACACACACACACACACACACACACACACACACACACACACACACACAGAGGAAAGCAAGGGGGCGTGAGAAGAGAGAGAGAGAGTGAGAGATGGAGACAGAGAGAGAGAGAGAGATATAGAAAGAGAGAGGGAGAGAGGAAGAGATTGAGAAGGGGAGGATTATGGGTAGAGAGATGGAGCAGAGGTTGCTAAAAGAGAGTTTGGCAAGGAGCAGCACAATCATCATTGTCACATTTGATCAAGGAGGCGGGGCTGATTAGCTTCATGGGCCGCTGCTCCCCCCCTCCCCCCCGGGGCCACTCCTCCCCATCGGAGGGAGTCGCCACGACGACCAGCACGCACACAGGCAGCCAGACATGCAACACACACACACGCACACAGTCACACACGCACACAAACACACACACACACACACAGTCACACTGACACATAAGCGCACACACTCGCGCACACACGTATGCGCACACAGGTAAAAAGCTTACACAGACAATCACTCACACATACACATATACGCATGCAAAGAAAACCCTCACACACCCTAACACACACGTACATACGTACACACACACACACACACACACACACACACATATTCACTCAAACATATACATGCATACAAAGAAATGCTTGGATGCATGGACACACACATACAGTCACAAGTGTGCAGACACACACACACACACACGCACACACACACAAGTACATACTTTAGTGACTGTATGTCATGAAAAGACATTTCTGCCGTTCAATAATGTATTATTTAAATGTTTACATGCGCGAATATATAAAATAAATATATATATAAGAACAACACGGGCTTACAGTCTTTCTCTCCATTGTGATGCTGATTAAACGAAGCACAGTAGGAACCGGATTCTAGATGTGATGGATAGACTGATCCTGGTGTGAACACAATAACAGAGAGAGAAACACAATGAAGGAAGATACAGCCGACATGGCCACCGTCGGCTCCACTGCGTTTCCCAGACAACTTCCTTGAAACACTTGAAACTTTGAAAGCAATAGCAAAAAAAAGGAAAAGAAAACAGAATGCTGTGGGGGTGTACAGTGTTGGAGAAGATCTGTGTCTTTTGGCCACTTTGTTTGTACGGTGAGTTAAGTTAATTAATACAGAATCGTGTTGCTTCTGGGTGCACAGGAGCATGAAAGAGACAACCAAACAGAAACTCAAAGTTCAATCCACACGCTATGGCTGTGACCATAGCGGTCCCGTCTGCCCAGTTGCGGAGCGTATCAAACAAGCATTTGTTTTCTAACAAAAAGCTATTCAATCTGAACTAAATTATTCAAAACCCGGCCGGCATGATTCCCAAAACAAAGGCAGACATTTTGAATTTGCAGATAGATAGAAACATGAGAGGCAAATACGACATGAGCAATGGATTCTTCAGTACCCACTGAACTAGCCTCCGACATACAAAGTATACACATGGGCAAGAAACAAGAGTGCACACACACACACACACACACACACACACACACACACACAGTGTTATGCAATCAGAACAGGAAAAAATCTGAAAAAGGAAACATTTTGCACTCTGCCTCTGGTGTCTGTCCTCCCCTATCCTCCCATAGTGTTTAGTGGGGGCAACTTTCCCTTGGGGGTCTGCATGGCAGATGTCTCTTAACCAGGTCAAGGGGGTCCTTTAACTTGTGGTGCTATGAAAATGCTAACGTCGTTAGGATAAGTGTATAGAACCACGTGGACATTATGCATGTATATATATATATATATATATATACTCTTAAATACGATGCTTGACCTGGTTGTCTTTTGAAGCATAGCCACCAGCAGCGTAGGAGAGTGTATGGCTACCTACCAAGTATGTGTTCAGTGTTAGCATTTTGCTCTCTGAATGAGGGGAGGACAGTAAAAGAAATATAGTATACTACACTAGAATATACGAGACTACACTAGACTATACCATACTATACTATACTATACTGTACTATACTATACTAAACTATACAAGACTATATGAAATAAAGCTTGTTTTTCTTCTATCACACGTTATATATAAAGCTACTGTAGCACTTTAATGGTATAGTCTCACGAATCAGACTTTATGTTTTACATTTTTTCCACCAATCATGTTGTTGGGGGCGGGGATCTTTTGACAGGTGTTACATGGAATGGGTCTCTACTGGAAACAACCTGACTGGCGGAACCAAACAAACAAACAAATGCTGGATCCAGAAGAGGACATTGTCCATATCCTTCCCTGGCCAACAGCGAAGGCAATTATTCTTTTTGATTGATCTGATTTCTTATTTCTGATTCTCATTCTGATTCTGAAGACGCTCAAGTGCTAAAAAGTCCTGTCCTGTCCTGTCCTGTCCGGACACCAACATCCTCATATAAAGTGTTGTTATAATCGTCTTCGGAAACTTCTGAAACTCGCGAATGAGAAGAATATATCCGTAACAAAAAAGGAAACACTGCGAAAACTTTGCACTTTCTCGTTTCCGGCCCGGGCCCTGACTGTGCAGTCTCCTGGCTGTAGCGTTGTTGAATGTCTGGATCTGAGATTACACCAACAGTGATGTTACCACCGACAGATGGACTGGATTTGGAGGGGAAACGGGAGATGGTGCAGCTGGCATGGGAGGCATTAGACTGGAGTGTCTTGCACCTGCAGGAACACCATGGGATGTGTGTCACCAGTTAGGAGTCACACATACAACACTGGAACTCATCTCTCCCTCTCTCTCTCTCTCTCTCTCTCTCTCTATATATATATATATATATAGAGAGAGAGAGAGAGAGAGTAATTTATTTTTTATCTAGTTAGTTCGTTTTCCTTTCGGTGGAAAAAAAAAAATCTAAACAAGACAAGGTAAAATTTATTGCCAATGCATTCCCCTGCGGTTTGGTGGAATAGATCTCGTAAATATTTGTATACACACAGGGTTCCACGCAAACCCAATTGCAACGCTGTCCCGAGACCAACTAAATCAGCTGTGTGTGTGTGTGTGTGTGTGTGTGTGTGTGTGTGTGTGTGTGTGTGTGTGTGTGTGTGTGTGTGTGTGTGTTTGCGAGTGTTTCCTTGCCTACTCTGCATTTTTGAGGCGAAGGTCCAATTAATATCTGGTGAACCAGGCTGATGCATTGCGCTCACTAGATATCTCAAATCACCCGTTCCTCCCATCAGCCACATTACACATTCATATTTGAAACATGAATATTCAATTCAACGTAGCACCAATTGCATTGAGAGTGAAAAAAAAACAACCCTGAATAGACACTGTGTGCAGCGTTATTAACGAGCACAGAAGCACTGAAACTAATCTCTTCCAGATAATAATTGACTGTCTTTACACTGCTTCTGGCTATAAATATGTCTTTATCTCTCCTCGTTTGGCTGTTGTTGATGTGGAGTTGAGTTTGGCTCATACTGACTGAGTCACCATGACGATATGTCACCACCAGGGTTTGTTAAACGAAAAACAAAACATTAAAGTTATCAGAGGAGGTCAGAAATCTGAAAACTTTCTGTGACTCCGCCGAGCAGAGAAGAGAGTGATGCAATATGTTTGGCGAATCCATTGTGTGGAGGCGGTACACACACCTTTATTGTTGGGGGTTAAATGTTGATAAAATGCACCACAGCCGCATCAGCCCATAGATTTGAACGATCCGCCCGCATATACAGTACAGAGTTGGTTCCCTTTCCTCTCTCATTACTGGACACTCTGAAGCCCCCGTTTACAGAGAGGCTGCGTTGGTTGTTTGTTCATGTTTGTCTTTCTGAGTGCTCGGTGTGTTCTGATATCGTACCTGCATATAGAAGATAAGATCTGAACAAGGTGCCCTGCTCATGAATATATCGCCGAGCTAACGAATGCAAATACTCTCCCAGCCTGACACAGATCTCACTCTTAGAGAATGTGACGTGACGTTGCCGTAGTAACCACGTTGATTGTCTGGAGCGGGAGGGCGCCATCTCGTGGTGCGTTCCATTCGTACTCGGAAGTTCGGAATTTCCGCGTTTTCCGTCGGAGCAACTGGAACGCCCCCTGAAGTAGGACCTCCGACCCGGGAAGTCGGAAAGGTTGTTGTTGTTTTTGTTGTTGTTGTTGTTTTGTTGTTGTTGTTGTCGTCGAGATTCTGAAAGTTCACCATGGTCGGTCAGTGCTGCTGCGTTCAGAAGTGCCGCAGCAGGTCACACAGTCCCTCGGGGGTCAAAGTGGAGAATGGAATCCGTTTCTTCGCCTTCCCCACGTGGAAGAGACACGAAGGGAGGCAGGCTGAGGAGGTGACGAGGAGGCGCAGGACGGCGTGGGTCGCCGCGGTACGGAGACGCGTCACGTTTGACAACATTCCGATATCTGAAAGTGTGGTTTTCTGCGCAGTGGCCTTGCAACATTTCAGACAAATGACAGTGAAACGCGATCTTCACACTACAGTTCTACTCTCTCTCCTCTCTTTCGTCTCGGCGTTCGGGGCTCCACTCTCTCTCTCCTCTCGCGTTTCAGGTCTTGGCTTTCCCGTGGTGTTTGTTTCGTTGTTCAAATGTGTTGAATCTTAATCCAATGGCTGAGATCCCTCGCCATGTGAGTGTCTTGATACGCTCGCACATGCCCACCGGTGTTCCAGGAGACCGTGACAAGTGGGTCTGCCAAACGATCTCTGCGGTGAAGTTGCTGAGCGAACTATAATTCACAACAACAACTGCAGCCTCTTTCCAGACATATTGAACAGTCCATTGAACCCCCCGGCTCTGCTAATGAGTTCTACACCAAACCAAAAAATACTTAGAAATATCCATAAAAACCTCTAATAAACGCCTGTGGTGCATGTTGGACCCAGTAAACCAAACTTACAAATGAACATACAAACACTATCTCTCGTCCTTTATGCGGCTACTTGCATCGTGGATTCTCCTTGCCTGCCCCCTCCCCCCCCCCCTTCACAGTCTGCTCCTTCTGCAGCAGATGTGTTGAAACTGATCTTAACCCTTGTGTTCCTGGGTCCATTCGACCCAGTGCATTTTAAATCATCCAAAAGTTGTCAGAAACCAAAATAATCATACAAAATATTGTTTGCCAGGAACAGCAATTGTGTTCCTGGGTCAATTTGACCCGGTGCATTTTAAATCATCCAAAAGTTGTCAGAAACCAAAATAATCATAAAAAATATAGTTTGTACCTCATTACTAACACTATTGCTAACAATTAAATCAATATTTAGTTCAATGGTGTTATTATAGCTCTCACAAATCATGGTTTCATTCAGACAGTTGACTCGTTTTTGAATAAGAAAGAAGAAACACATGTTAACCTTTTTTTCTGTACATTGGAAAGCCTAGATATAAAATATGTTAGTTTTACATAACATGTAATCTTTGTAAATGTAAACATTTTTTTTAATGAGGTGATACAGATGAGATGAGACACTAAATGGAATTGAGACACCTCTTCTGTTCAGGGTCAAATTGACCCCGTTCACGTAAAATCAAACCAAATGAGTCATAAGGATTTTTATTGAAAGTAAACTTTATTTATACAATGTTTAGAACCAGAAATGAACACAAATTAACAAGAGACTGGCCATGTGAACTGTTGACACCATTGAACTAAATATTGATTTAATTGTTAGCAATAGTGTTAGTAATGAGGTACAAACTATATTTTTTAGGATTATTTTGGTTTCTGACAACTTTTGGATGATTTAAAATGCACCGGGTCAAATTGACCCAGGAACACAATTGCTGTTCCTGGCAAACGAACATAACAGGAGGGTTAAGGTTTGCATTGTTGTACAAACTTGCTGTATTTACAGGACACCCATCCTGACTGGATGGCAACTTTGCTTTTGGGTCACAGTGAAGTGAAAGAGACAGAGAGGTTTGCACGTCAGTCAAGGAGGGCTCAACATGAAGCTGAGGAGATGGTTCAACAGGAAGCAGACATATAGGCCTAAATAATATACATTTATGAATAATATATAACATAAGTAAATAAAATACATTCATAAATAACCAGAAACAATTAAATGTTTGTTTAGACACCTTTGTCCGGGTACGTGGGTGGAGGTAGTGCATCAGGGTCGCTCATCCAGTCTTGAGCTGCAAGTCATATGGATCGGTGTTGTTTATTTCTTTTTGTTTGGTCAAATGTTTGCCATTGGCATTTAATTTCTCCCGGTACGGTCCGTTTTCTTCCTCTTATCCCTTCCTCATCCTTCACATTTTTCTCCAAACAAAACTTTTTACCATACAAACACAACAGCAGCAACGCAGGCACAGGTAAACAGAACAGCGCGTACCTCACAAACAGTCAACATGGTTACTATGGCAACGTAACTTCACATTCTCTACACTCTTCTGTTCCTTATGGGATTTTCTGAAAACGCCATAGTCAGCATTTAAGTAAAAGCCTTATTTGTGTGTTCACAGGTAAACCAGCGTATGAGATGTATGAGTCGCATCCAGACTGGGCGCCATCGTTACACTTGGGGCCGAGACACCCGCTGGAGAAAGATGCAGAGGACCACACAGAAGAACCGGCCGGGAACCACACAGAACCAGAACCGGCCTCGATCGTAGTGGAGCTGACTGAAGAGGCAGCCGGTTGGGCTGAAGGTGAGCCTGTGCTCAAGGAGCTGAGCGAGTGTGACTTTTGCAGGTACAGGCGTACTGAAATAAACCGCCTGTTGAACGAGAACAGGGAACTGAAGTGTGCGCTCGCAAAGCGGAAGATGGACGAGGAGTCTCTGAAAGAGGACGACGCGAAAGTTAAATACTACACCGGACTTCCGTGCTTTGGACTCTTAATGGGTCTGCTGTCCACTGTGATGCCCTACCTGCCCACGTCTTTCAGAACATTGTCGCCGTTTCAAATGGTGTTTCTGACTCTGATGCGCCTGAGGCTCAACCTGCCGCTCCAGCACCTCGCGTACTTGTTTCACGTCGACCGGAGAGGGGCGGCCACAGTATTTAACACAACGCTTCGTGTTTTACACTCACAGCTGAGCCCTCTGGTGCGATGGCCAGACAGAGATGTTCTGTGTCAAATGATGCCTCCTCAGTTTGTGGAGGCCTTTGGCGACCGTGTAGCTGTTATTTTGGACCGCCTTGAAATACAAACCGAAAGAGCGTCCAACCTGAAGTCTTTTTCCCACAATAGACAAAACAACAACAGAAACACCATGAAGTACCATATTGGGTTCACGCCACATGGCTCCATTTCATTTATTTCCAAGGGGTGGAGGGGGGGTGTCAGTGACAAGTATGTCACTGAAAACAGTGGTCTTCTAAATAAATTGCTACCTGGTGATTTGGTGTTGGCCGATCGTAGCGGAGATGTGGGGGAAGGCGGGGGAATGATGTGCGCCGAGGTGATGAGGCCAGCGGTCGCAGACGGGCTCTGTGGGCTGGAGGCTAAAAATGTGGGGGAACCGCAGCAGATAGCTCACCTCCCTCCTCTCTCATCCTCCCTCTCCCCTCTCTCCTCCCTCCTCTCTCTCTCCCCCCCCCTCTCTCTCTCACCTGAGGAGCCACGTTGAGAGTTTGATTGGCACCGTGCGCGATAAGTACACGATATTATGCGGGCCGATACCCAATAAAAGGTTGCTTGCGTGCGCCGGGGAGGAGCTGACGTTCCTCGACAAGATTGTCACCGTGTGCTGCGTCCTGACCAACATGTGTCCGAGTGTGGTTGACCCAACTTGTTGTACTGAGCTAGATTTCTGAAGAATATATGAAATATCTTATAATAAAAGTGTATTTATTTTATCAATTGAAGTTTGCAATGTCATATCTTGGGGCAGGGTTTGAATAAAGTCCATATATAATATCTAGAAATATGTATCGACCTAACTCTGTGTCCTCTTCTCAAACACAGCTCACAGTTCACACACACACCACACACACACAACAGACACAACTCATACACAACTCCCTGTTCTCTCACTTCCTTCTATCTTCTTATCTCTATCTCTTTCCCTTCTCAAATACATGCGATAGTAGGCCTGTGTAGGCACACGCACGCACACGCACACACGCACCGCACTAGAAATATGTATCGACCTAAGGCTAATAAATGGCATTCATGACATGGTGAGAGTGGGTACACAATGTTTGAACTAGATCTCATTTGAGTTTGTTTAGGATAATTGTTGAAACTGTAAATATAGAAAACACTGAAATACTGAAAACACTGGCCTAACACTCAAATATAGAAAACACTGAAATACTGAAAACACTGGCCTAACACTCAGATCATGTATCGAAGAGTAAACGGATAGCTTTGATGACAATGACTAATTTAGAATAACAAATAGACAATACAATTTAGAATAACAAATAGACAATTAAACGTGCACAGTCCATCAGAACCGGTATGGGGAGGAACAGTATGAGCCAGTGATCAGGCCCGTGGGGCACCTGTCCTGCAGTGTGTCAGTCTGCACACGGGGGGGGGGGGGGTCGGTTCCGGCCCTATTTTTTTTTCCGCTTTCGTGGATAGGAAACACTTGTGAGAAAAAACCAAACGGTGGTCACAAATGAAATGGAGCCAGCGACCCCGACTTTCGGTGCGACTTCGCCTTGGATATGGGTTGCAATGATACTTCGTTTCCGCTCTAATACCCTCAGACATTAAGATGGCGACCACCCCTTCCCTTTGTTTTTTGGGCTGGGCCCGCGACCAGTAGGCTATATTATCTGTTTCACCAGCAGAGCCCTTAGAGCCTGCGCTGGTGTGTGTGTGTGTGCGCGGAGGGGGAAAGGTGGTGGATCCTCCTGCGGAATACTAACTAGTTTGGGAGCAGAGAGGAGACAAGAGGGACGTACTGTATAGCAGGATAGCAGGCTATAGCCTACTACTGGCGAACGACGCGAAGAAAAAAATAAGGAAACCCATCACCCCCCCCCTCCTCCCCTCCCCCTCCTCTCCATTGCGTAGGATTCAAAGCGTAAGAGCGCATCTCCCCGTCGCATCTCTTGATCAGCCTCCAGACGCCTCGCCTTGTCTCCAAAGCAACAAGCAGGTGGCTCTCAGGTGACGCTGAGCGGGAATGACAAGCGGGAGAGAGAGAGAGAGAGAGAGAGAGAGAGAGAGAGAGAGAGAGAGAGAGAGAGAGAGATAGAGAGAGAGAGAGATAGAGAGAGAGAGAGAGAGAGAGAGAGAGAGAGAGAGAGCTCCCACTCACACCCTCTCCTTCCTCCAACCACCTCACTGCCAGTCCTCCACACCCTAACTCCCCTCCCATCTGTTTGAGCGTACATCTCTGGGGGATGGGGGGGGGGGTGGCCGGGGGGGTGACATATTTGTGTATTTTCGTGTCGTTATTTTTTTTTTTTTTGGGGGGGGTGGCGATCCACGACTCCAACAGGCAACCCCACATTTTGGAGAAATAATACAAAGAAACAAAAACAAAAACCTGATTTGGCATGTCTTGAATTATAAATCAACCGCCAACAGTGGACATAGCCGTATTGGATCAAAAACAAAAAAAAAATGATAATTGATAAAAATCGGAAATTCCGCAAACTAATCGAGTTGCGCTCCACGACTCAACAGGCACACATTGGAGATAAATACACAAAAACTGATTGCATGTCTTGAATATAGAAAATCAACCAACAGTGGACATACGTTGGAGTGCATGCAGTCACACAGAACCCCTATAGGACGATATATAGCAGCCATAGGAGTTTGAAGGATGACAGAAAAAAGGGATTTTATTGTCCAGTTTGGTCAGTTTGGTTCACACTGTAACCCCCAGCCACTCCCGACTCCCCCGTACACACACACACACACACACACACACACACACACAGCCCTCTCCCATTGTTGAGTCAAGGGGGAAGCGCCAATGCCAAACTCCCTCTTGATTTCTCTTTTTGTACAAATTTTTTTCCACGCGTTTTCATCACTCAGTGTCTCCCCATTGGAACGCAAAGCGGGGGTGAATAATCTCACTTTGTGTTCCCAGGGCCGCTGTGGCGTGGGGGCGGGGGGGGCTGGGGGGCAACAGAACCACGTCCAAGCACTTAGCAGTAGGCTAACGCTGGCTCAGGCTGCAGGAAAAACCCAACAGCAGCACGTAACAGGTGACGACATCCGATGTCGGTCTGCCACCGTTGTCGCTAGAAGGGCTGTTTTTGCCTCTTTGCCAGGGGAGCCCAGTGGCAGTCGGGACGTCGAGAGGGAGCACGTATAGATTAACGTCAGGGAGAGAGACTTGTCTTGTCCTTAGCAATGACATACAATGCACCGTTACCAGGGCACCTCATGGTGCACAAGAATAAAAGGGCGCAACAGCCCCTCATATCGTGCGTGTCCTTTGTGGGGGATGATGCAAAGCAGAAAGGCGACGCTTGGGATTAACACTTGCATGAAGCAACGAGAGAGAGAGAGAGAGAGAGAGAGAGAGAGAGAGAGAGAGAGAGAGAGAGAGAGAGAGAGAGAGAGAGAGAGAGAGTACCAGAGGAGGAGGGATTGCTTTTGGAGCGTGGAGACTTTGGAGCCGTGACATAATGCACCTGTAAGGGTACGTATAGGAGATGACAGGCCGCCATGCGACTGCATCGGCTGCTGATAAGAGAACTAGGCTGCCCCCCCCCCCCCCCCCCCCCCCCCGTCACTCCTGTTTTACGACACCTGCTAATGCATGTCGACCGCTAAAAAGAAGAAGCCGCCCACTTATGCAATGGCACTGGCACTGGCAACGCAATCTCTCTCTCTGTCTCTGTGTGTGTCTTTATCTCTCTCTCTCTCTATCTGGAGTTATCTCTGTCTCTGTCTATCTGGAGTTATCTCTGTCTCTGTCTCTGTCTCACTGTCTCTCTCTCACTGTCTCTCTCTCTGCTCACTCACGCTAGCAAAGACAACGAACACACAACACTCTAGATTTAATAATTTAAACAGACATATTTGGCATATAAGGTAAAGCTGGGGACAGATTTGGCCACTAGCTATTTGAGTCCTGGTTGTTTGTTTTGAATTTCAAGTGAAATCTGAGTGTGTGTGTGTGTGTGTGTGTGTGTGCGTGTGCGTGCGTGTGTGTGCGTGCGTGCGCGTGTGTGTGCCCGCGCACAGACTGTACACCGAGCATATGGACCGAGGTCCAGAAAACAGCTTGTGCCTCCCCGGATCGTTGCTCATTTGCTGTTACCTTTGTAACCCCCCACCCCCCACCCCATCCCCTGTCCCCGTCCCCGTCGCCGCCTCCCCCCTCTGTACCAGCCATATCCTGTCCAGACCTGATCTCCCCACTCTGCCCCCCCCCCCCCTCTCCTCTGTCCATCCATCCAATAATATTTCCAATCTCAGCGGGCTACTTAGGATTCGTATGAGCCACTACAATTTCGCCCAGCTTGTGTTTCTCCATTAATAAAAACTAGTGTGTGTGTGTGTGTGTGTGTGTGTTGTGGGGGGAGGTTATTTGTCTGTGTGTGTGTGTGTGTGTGTGTGTGTGTTGTGTGTGTGTGTGTGTTTTGGTGTGTGTGTAGTGTGTGTGGGGCATGTGTGTTTCTGCATTTGTTTTGGTCAGTTGGGTCAGGCTGGTGCATTTTCCTCCTCCGAGTGATTTCAAGCCCGGTGTCAGTGGTTTCGTCAGACAGGACAAAGAGGCTCTTGCCAGGCAGCAGGGCTGCAGCAGTGTTTGGGTGGTTCGTGTGGTCTGGGTGTGTCGGGCTTCCCGGCTGAAAGGTTCCCGGGAATTCCGGTCCCCAATGTACCCAAAGCAAGGCATGCTTGAGCACAGATACTACCGGGTACTAAATAGTAAATACCGTTGTGCGCGGATGGCTTGGACACTGCGAGGGACTGTGGAGCCCGTGGGCTGGTCAGGTCCAACCAGTGTGGCTCAAAACAACCGACCTTAAGACCATTCCTCATCATCATCACCAACCAACGTAAGACCACCATCACCGCCATCATCACCATGAGACCCCATTCATTCAGGAATCTTCTGACAAGATGAGATGAGATACCAGGCTTTCACATCCCTGTTAGCTCCCGCAGTGTCACCGAGTGTATAAAACAGATCAGAGCCACCGGGATCCCAAGCGGTATGGTGCCGTCTGTCAGGCGTCGCGTTTTCGAATGAAAGTCGGCAGCGGATCGCACGTGAAAAGCTCTCAATCTGAACGCGGTACGCTGCTAGCTAAACACACGAGTCAAACGACGCTGTCTCACTCCCAACTCGTCACATATTATGGACGCTGAGCCAGGACACCCATCCATCCCCAGGCGTCCATGTGTGACGAGTTGGGTACAAATGACACCTTAACGTCATTTGTCGAGGAGCAGGATAGTTACCCCTTTAGTGTCATTTTTCAATGAGCAGGGTAGTCCGATAGACTTCCAAGGAGCTCCCTCAACCTAACCCTAACCCTACCCCTAACCCTACCCCTAACCCTAACCTCTAGCCTTAGATAAAACATCAAACTTCACATTGGTATTTGGTTTCTTATTATATCCCCGTTGGTAGGCCGACTTCACGATCTCATGTCGTCTTTTTCCCGACTTTGAGCTCCTATCGGAAACTCTATCGGACTGCCCTGCTCGTTGAAAAATTTCACTAAAGGGAACACTCAACTCGTCACATATGGCCACTTGGTCAGTGTCCTCCCCTAGCATCCATATGTGACGAGTTTGGTGTGAGAATGTGTAGACTCAAACAGAGAGTATAGCATAGAGTCGGAAAAACCTGAAGGCTAAGGGCTACTTTTCTTCCTGAATAAGTACGACATGTCCAAGCCATAATACACCTATGAATAGACAGAGCCAGGGAACAAACAATGGGGAAAGTGTGACATTTTCAGAGTTCAGAGTCAATAGACCCTTCCTGTAAAAAGCCAGCAGCCATTAACAAACACCGTCAGAGGGAAAGGCCAGAAATGTGGATAAAGACACGACTCCAGTTCGTCTTGTCATCTTCTCTCATCATAACCCCTTCCCCACCCACACACAGACACACACACACACACACAGACACACACAGACACACACAGACACACACACAGACACACACACACACACACACACACACACTCGCTCACTCATTCAGAGACACACTCGCACATCAAGTATGATGACAAAATGGGCTCGGCGGTGTCGCATGTCACCGGACTCCTGTCGGGCCCAACAGATGCCTCTGTCGCCGGGGGTAACGCTGGGCTGGCACCGGCCTCCGGGTTGACTGTGTCAATATTTGCAGCGAGCGCCATTTAGGTTGGGGGGGGCACAAGAAGGAAACACTTCTCTCTCTT
>PIJE02002409.1:56828-70243 GCA_002895965.2 Coryphaenoides rupestris | reverse complement strand
TCTCCAGGAGTTTGGTTCCAGACCCGGTGCTGTGCGTGGAGGTGAGCCCAACCATATCTAGTTGGTACCGCTCCACCTCCCGCACCAGCTCAGGCTCCTTCCCCGCCAGTGAGGTGACATTCCACGTCCCTAGAACCAGTCGACGATGATGGGGATCCGCACGCTCAGGACCCCGCTTTTGCCTACTGCCCGGTATACAATGCACCTGACCCCAATGACTCTCCCTGCAGGTGCTGAGCCCACAGGGAGGTGACTCCACGTTGTCGGACTTGGCCCGGCCGGGCCCCGTGGATCCCGTGTGACGTTTCATCCGGTAAGGTTATACACAATTACAGTACAATTCCACCTACAATTGAACTCCATATTGATACAAATACAACATGAACAACATGCAACATTCATGATACAATTATGCTTCTCTTGTTAGTTTTGTTTCACGCCACGGCTACCTAAAGCTATCCATAGACAGAGTAAAGGAATCGCATACAGTCAGGCACATATTTTACGGATGCTACGCTGTGCTACACTAACACATGTACCTAGGAATGACCGCTCGTTCCCGTCTATAACCCCCCCCCCACCGGCATCGGTTGTTATGTTTGGAACGCCGCCTAGCCCACTGTTTCTTTAAAGGCTACTTATGACCTAATCATACCCCAAGTTGAGGTGATGGATGGTTCCATTTCAAAGAGACAACGCCCATTAGATATCCCGGCCTCACCTCGTGTTACAAATGGCTTCCTGATAATATTCCATTACCCCATTTTGTGTCGGTCACTCATTTTCTTTTTTTTTCTTTTTCTTTTTTTATTCCGCCACGCCAAAGACCTCCCTGAACTCTCCGTGAACCGCGAGCGTGATCCATCATGCGTGTGTTAGATCCAGCCCAAAACATGCATCTCTGACGGCCTTTACTCCCCGCACACACACACACACACACACCCCCCCCCCACCCCCTCATGGAGGGGGGGGGGGGGGGGGGGTGGTGTGAGTGTGTGTGTGTGTGTGGAGTGACTACAGGGGGCTCATATACCACGACCCACAGCTCCATCACCCTCTCTCCTCTCCTCTCCTCATCTCCTCTCCTTATCTCCTCCGCTGCTGGAGGATCAAGTCATGACATCATCGTCTGACATCCTCTCGATCCACGCCGACACCAAGGTCTCTGTGTGTGAGTGTGTGTGTGTGTGTGTGTGTGTCAGAGGGTATATATGCAGGGGTGTGTGTTTGTGTGTGTGTGGTGTAGGTGCGTATTTGTATGATGTGTGTGTATGTGCAGGGGTGTGTGTGTGTATGTGTGGTGTAGGTGTGTATTTGTATGATGCGTGTGATGTGTAGTGGTGGTATGTTTGTGCGGGGGTATTTGTGTCTAAGGGTCTGTGTGTGTGTGTGTGTGTGTGTGTGTGATATATATGTGCAGTGGTGTGCGTGTGTGGTGTAGCTGCGTATATGCATGATGTGTTTGATTTGCACTGGTGTGTATCTGTGCGTGGGGTATGTGTGTCTAAGGGTCTGTGTGTGTGTGTATGTGTGTGTGTGTGTGTGTATGTGTGTATGAGAGTGTGTGTGTGCATGCGTGCTTGTGTGTGTGAATGGTGTAGATGTGTGTGTCGCCGTGTGTATGCGTGTGTGTGTGTGTGTGTGTGTGTGTGCTTGCCCTCTGTCATTACACATGTGTGTCGTCAGTGCGTCTATGCATGCGTCCATGTGTGCTCACACATACATGTACGCTAAACCACCACAACAAAGTCTCCCAGCGCTGCACTGCACACCGAACTGCACAGGTGTCAGTGGAGGGTCCCTGTGCAGATGGGCATGTCTCCCCAACCCTGACGTCTTGATGAGTGTTTACTCCGTCACATGACTGCGCCGCTCGCACACGGCTGCACAGAGGATTATCCAGCCTATAACTTCAACAGACTTCGCCAAAGTGTGCGGACCACCACCGTAACAAATTGGGACAATCACTTTCTTTCCTCCTTAACTTCTTTCCTTCTTTGTTTCTTTTTAAACTAAGTTTGGTCAAAGTTTGTGTTTCAATGAAGTTTCACGATGCTCTCCGAACTGCATTTCAGAGAAGGCGTACATTTTATTAGTATACATTCTTATTGGTATTCAATTAATAGATTTTAAGGGGGGGAGAGACACAACAACAGGAAGGGGAGCCAATAATCCACATATTAACTAATACAAATAATATGAGGAGTAGTTTGATGTTTTTTGTTATAATAGCATTATCCTGTGATTCCGCTAAAGCTGCAAGGTGTCTAAAAGGCCCAATGAATCGAGTGCTATGCTATTTACGTTTCTCTGTTATTTGGAAGGGTCAACGAACTTCAAATAACTGTCACATATCAGTCAAAAAGAGCCGTTTCAACCGCAGTCAAATACAAATTCATCACGACCAGTTAAAGGGAAACTTTAACCAAATGTCCAATCAACATCGTATCAACGTGGTGCTAGTATATGCAAATTAACTGATATGTTTACCTTTCCTCCATGTTGCCAGCACCCGGATCTCCCCACTACTTTTGTCAGCCGTTGTCTGCCGTGGCCGCCATCCCAGCCGCCACGGTCTTACCACAGGTCCGTCATTATCTCCGCCAAACGACACAGTTGGGGTAAGACTTTGCATCTGCGCTGAGCTGCACCCTGCGGAGACACAGAGCATCGGTCAGGCGTTTTCTCACACGATATCCCCTGATGCCGGTAGATAGATACAGTAGATAAGCGGGTTCAAAAGCAGAGCAAAGTTATAATTTCAAAGGCTTTCCATAAGGCCTTGCTTTATTGGTTGCGTACATCTAGTTTTAATTCGAGCCGTAAAAAAAAAGAATGAACAGAATGAAAAGTGACATATGCAGAAACATATGCAGACAAGAGCAGCTGCCCAGCCTTGAGATTAAATACATGTAGCGGCCTCATAACCCGACACACAGGCAATGCCAGGCGCCTAACAATACGCAAAGCAGCTGCAAATACAGATGGACTTTTGACGATGATCCGAATAAGTTTAACCCTGATTATGAAGAAAGTATATCTTAAGACGTATACATCAATATATCCAAACTCGCCAACCATGGTATTATGAATTACATACTACTTCAGAGGCAAAGCATCATCGTAAAATTCTCAATTTCATGTTTCCATTTTGTGAAGTGCAGCCTATATAATAAGTCTACTATTCGTAAGCTACCTTTTAACTTTTTCTCATCAATGCTTGTTGTTTAAAAGAGGGTTTTAAAAGTAACTTTCTCTCCTGTAGGTCATTATATGCAATCTGACAGCGGTAAAGCAGAGCCTAATGCCTTTGAAAGAAAAGTTAACGTTAAACAACAAGCATTTGTGTGCAGTAAAAGAAGCACTCAGAGACAGACTCTCTCTCAGACTCTTCTCTGTCTGTCTGTCTGTCTGTCTGTCTGTCTGTCTCTCTCTCTCTCTCTCTCTCTGTTTGTCTCTGTCTGTCTGTTTGCCTTTGGGGCTGAATGTTAAAGTCGCTAAGAGATCAGTTTGATAGTTTCTCTGCTTGCCTCTCTCCATAATTGTAAAGGCATATAAACAATTGCGATAACGTTGATTCCGGAGGCTTCTATATCCCATTTCTGGGTTCATATTCCAGATGGGCCGTTTCACGTTGTTCTATCACATTCTTGTAGGATTACATTCAGCAGGCTGAATGTGTACAATACTACTTTTATAGTTTGCCGAAATATGCACCCAATGTATAAAAGAAAACACAAAACAAGTGAATATTCTGACCTTTTGTATGTAAGAACTCTTTTGTGTTTGTTATAGTATTTTTCATTGTATTTTTAATGACCATCCTAATTGTGGATATAAGTATAGGGTCAGTAAAGGGTAAGTTTTGGCACAGCAATAATATATCTAATAATATATATGTGTTATCTGTATTCAAAATGATATGCACACTTTGTTCACGGTGATATGCATTACAGCTACTTCCTTATTGCTTTCAAAATAGTCATGTAGCAGTAATAGTTTTATAAATCGAGATTATTACATTTCGTTAAAGTCCATCATAAATTAAAAAACTATTATCCCTGGCCAATGATAATGACTTCCCCAGATGTAATATTTATTTGGGAGTTATATTAGTAACCAGACATAAAATAAAATTACATCCATGCCTGCGAAGAAGTCATTCATTGTTGACTAAAGTCATGTTGCCTGTGGGAAATGTATTTAAAACAAGGTTTTGTGGTCCTATTTCTTATTTGTGAATTCAAAAGGATTTAAAAAAAATCTAAAAGATGCTGAAATACCAGATTAAACGTGGTATATTTAGATGTTTCATACATTTGTTTACTTGGACGTCATCTTTGGCAAAATATCTTAATATCAACCATTTGTCTAAATGTTGCCTTCAGCAAAGTAGCTTGTTGTGGCCACGGATGTGGTGGGGTTACTGCATTCACTGTTGAACATTTCTAATTCACTTTGATCATAACGTGGCGAAAATAAAATAAATATGTTGCCCCATAAAAGTAAAAAAAAAAGAAGAAAGAATTGCACTTGTTTGAAATGAAACGACTAGTGTGGGCTGGTTGGGTTGTTGCCAATACAAAAAGATTTGATCCTATATATATATATATATATATATATATACAGTATATACATATATATATATACACGCCAGTATCTATGGTGCTATAAGCCTGTACTCTATCACCGCTATGGTATGATATCCACTTCCTGGATTTAACTGCAGTCCGTTATATTCACAACAAAGAACCCGGAGACACAGAAAATAACGGGTGACTTCCATGACGCATTGTCATTCACTTTGATGCCACATATGGTGTCTTAGTAGACAGTCTTAGGGAGATTACAAGTCTTACAAGTTAGAAGTCTTAATTTCTGTTTGCCGTGGTGCATAATGACAGGGCTAGGGGCTGGGGGGGGGTGGTGTTGATGTACTATATTTACTTTGTGCTCATATCTTTGAGAAAATGGATATCTCATATCTCTGGACCGAAGCGGAAATATGATACTTATGGGGGGGAACCATGGGTGACCAGGTTTGAGGGAGGAGGAGATGGTGGTGGGGGGGGGAGTGTGATGTGGTGTGGAGTGGATTAACCAAACCATCGACAAAAAAACCCCATCTTTTTAACCCACTAGTATCCCTGCAAACAATGTCTCCGGCTCTCCGGCTTGACCTATTTCCTCTCATGTAACGTATCGTCAAAGCAGCCTTGTGAAATGACTTAATTATTCATGCTTGATTTCAAAATGAAGAGCTTTAAGAACATGGCTCCACAGGAGGATAGACACACGCAACGCTGCTCTTACAAGCGCACACACACACTGGGGCCGCGCACGCACACACACACACACACACAATCACACAATCACACACATAAACACACACACGCACACACACACACCCTTGACTGACTTCATCCACTGTGTTGTGCTCAACGCATTAAAGCCAGAGTGAAGATAAATGCCCTGTCAGCGCCTTTAATGATTTATTTCAAACATTTCACTAGATCCAATAAGGTTGCAATCTATGGCAGGTAATTGTTTATACAGAAAGGGAGGCCATTTTGTTTTGTTTTATTGAGCATTGAGCAGAGTCCACACACTCAAGCGCAGGAATGAGTGCATTGTCAGAGATATCAATCTGCCCCGCACTGTAGGACATATGCGCGCACACACACACACACACACACACACACACACACACACACACACACACACACACACACACACACACACACACACACACACACACACGCCCGCACTTGCAATTCAACACACATGGCAGTCACTGGCTCACAAATAAAACATTATAGTATGTTCTCTGAGGGGCCCCTGTGTGCCCTGTCCTGTTCAAAATTAACTATTAACTATCGCCTTATAATTTCCCATCCTCATTTATAGGGTTGGGGGGTCTCCCTGTCTCTCTTGGTGTGTCTCTCTGTGTGTGCCTCTCTCTCTCTTGCTCTCTCTCTCTCTCTCTCTCTCTCTCTCTCTCTCTCTGTCCATATGGGAATGTCTAACCCATGTTGCATCCCCCCCCCCCCCACCACCAGGTTGCGTGTACGGCGGGCGGTGAGGTAAGGAAGGGGGGGGGGGGATCAGAGCGTCCGGGCAGGCGGGCGGGGCCTGTCACTCGTCCCCCCGATGTGGCTTTAGTGTGCGCCGACAGTGTGTCCACCTCGGGTTTGTCAGTGTCTCCTCAGGAGCTGACCTGTCTTGTTCGGCACGCGCGGCAAAAAGGATACTGATGGACGTCTCCGGTTCCCCGTCTCCGTGTCCATCACTCCCCGCCACCCCCCCCCCCCCACGATGCTGCCCGCCTGACGTTATCTCCCGGGTTTGAGTGGCTGAAATTTGTTGACAGTTGCGGCGAGGGTGGTCCGCGGTGGCCGCCAGCCTCGATTACGGCGGACGGCTTCCGATTTTGACTTGAGGTGCGCAGGGGTTGTGCCTGCTGTGCATAAATGCTCGATTGCGGTAGATCGATAGCTGGCGAATAGGTTTTGAAAATTGAAAACAATGCAAATCGGGCGGATGTGTGTCTTGTGTCTCCCCCCCCCCCCCCCCCCCCGCTGGGTGGTGGGGGTGTGGGTGGTGGAGGTGGTGTGTGTGATTTTCTCTTTTTTGAAGTACAAACTACAGTGTTTCGTCTTGCCGGATTACACTCTTACCTTTGTCGTTTAACGTCTTCAGTCGACTTTCGGCTGGCAGGCCGCTGTTTCTTTGTCTTCCTCGTTTTGCGTCAGTCGCCGCCGGGAGGAGAGAGACAACAAAGTGTTCAATTAGCGGGTGGGGGAGCGGGCAGGGGGTCTCTTTCGTCCGCGCCGACAACGCAAAAAACGGCGGGCGACTTCATCTCTCGGGGTCTGTTTCTAATGACGGAGACGAAGGCCTCACCCACGTCGGTCACCACCCGCGCCTCGGCTTCCTCAGATTTTTTACCCGAGGAGGACAGCTCCAGTTTTTAATAAACATGTAATAAAAGGCAAAACAGCTGGTATCTGCATCACAGATGGTGCCTTGCTTGGCATCTCCAAGGAAGGGGACCACACATACAGATGGCTCATTATTCCAGCATTTGGTTATGCATATTGCACAACATTTTTATTCCCGATGCTTAACAACCAGTATAAGCAGCGCAGGTATGACCGTTTTTTTTCCTCCTCCACATGGAACCCCCCCCCCCACCGCCACCTTCAAAGTAGAACTTCTTCAGAATCTTGTTTTTCCGTCTTATCTCGTCGCCGCGTCGACTCCTTATCCGTGTTGCGGAACAGCGTTGAGGCATGTCATTACATTAATCTTCTGTAATTCCGTAAGCGAGGATCCATTGCTTGCTTTGCTAAGTGGTCACTCTGTTTTTTTTTGGGGTTGTTTTCTCGACTTTCTGAGGCACCGTTACGGATTACAGGTGAGGGAGCATAAATATGTCGTCGTCAAATGAAGTCGAGATGAAGGGGACATTGATGAAGAGCGGTATGAACAGCGGCAGGATGAATCGATGTAGCATCACGCCAACCTTGCCTGCCTGCCCGCCCGCCCGCCAGGCTAGACAGTTGTAAATAATCCCCTGCCCCAATGAAACCTCACATATTCACCCCCCCCTTACAAACCGTAAAACACAGGTGCTATCAAGACATTTCTTCACCTCGCGCTATAAGTACATTTTTTCCGATTCGCCCTGAGAAAGTGAAAACGGAAGCGGTAAACATATGAAACGTTAACATGTCTGAAAACAACAGCCAAAAAACGCAAAAACAATTGGGTCCCATGAGGGGAAGTGTGTGTGTGTTTGCAGTCTGTTGTATAAATGGTGGAATGTTTTAAATTAAAGACGCTGTCTAATTGGCCACGGTCAAGTAAAACCCGCCTAATGAGCTGTTGCATTCGTTTGCGCGTTTCCTTTCAAGTCGTTTTGGTTCTCAGAGCAAAGAAGTCTGCTCCCAATCACATGTCGGGTCTCTCCGTGTATCCATGTTTAGCTTACAGGAATACGCTCTTGTCTTTATTTTTTTGGAGGGGGGGTGGGGGGGAGGCTTGTTATCAGAGTAAACTATATTTATTGGGTTTACACGCTTTTTTGCTCACGGAAAACTGTATTTACCACCTTTAAAATAGGATACCGCTGTTTTGACAACTGCAAATGTGTAAGAGTAGACTTGGTGGGTTGTTTCCCACGTCGGCGCGACGCTCCCGTTGTACCATGAAGTACGGGGGAAGGCTTCCGCACAACGCTCTGCCTCGGCCCACCCGGCTGTTTTGACAACTGCAAATGTGTAAGAGTAGACTTGGTGGGTTGTTTCCCACGTCGGCGCGACGCTCCCGTTGTACCATGAAGTACGGGGGAAGGCTTCCGTTTTAATGTGATGATTAAGTGTGATAATTACAAGGAAAGAGAGAGGAAGAGAGAGATAAAGGGAGAGAGACAGAGAGAGAGACAGAGAGAGAGAGAGAGAGAGAGAGAGGGAGACAGGGAACGAGAGATGCAGACACTTCTCCTCCCCTCCTCCCCTCCTCCTCTGTGTGTCCCGAAACATCCGAGGGATTTTCTTTCAGACTTTCTCACACTTGACACCCCATGTATGCCAGAGCTGTCCCGTCTAATTCATAACAGGAGTCAATGTGACCTTTTATCCCGGCCGTGACTCTAATGCACTTTAGCACGTGTCAGTCGGCGCTCAGCACCGGGCTCACTCTCCGTGTCATATGTTCCGTCTTGCATGTTGTCCAATCACGATCACCGCAGACGTCCGCGGACGGTGTAATCGCCCGCCGCCGCCGCCGTGGTCTGTTCCGACTTTTAGAAGCAAAACGATGACAGGTGATAGTAAAACAAATTATAATAAAAAAAAAATTCTCTCTCGCTAATTGGCTTACAAAGAGCTTCTTTAATGAAGGTGCCATTAAAAAGACTTATGCGCGGCGTTTCTTTGGTCGTTATTGTTACCTTTCTGCCGTAATTAAAATAATTACAGAGCGGCGACTGTTTTGAACTTAACACTCAAACAATTAAAGCGTTCTTTTTCAGCGTTCAACGTTTCTTTTTCCCCCCGACAAATATGTAACGGACAAACAAGCGGAGGAAGAGAGGAGGAGGAGGAGGAGAACTTATTTTTTAATAAGCTTAAAAGCATGGCAAGGGGTGCGCGCAGAAATAACTGTCACTTGTTTTTCGCCTTTAATTCCCTTCTCATGCCCGTCTCATTGCTCATCAGCTAAGTTGTCAGGGCCACCGCGTCCCTTTGATGGCATCACTGACAATTAGCAGGACGCGGGACACACAAAACCGTCTGGACAGCCGCCGTCTCCCTCCTTGCTGAGGGAGACACTTTCCTGTCCCCCTTTTTTTTTTTTCGTCTCCTTCTTCGCGGTGACTAAAATACATCTCAAGGTCAGTGTCTGTCATTTTCTGTTTTAAAGAGCATCAGATTCGCTAAGAGGGAGAGAGTTGGAGTGAGAGAGAGGGAGGGAGAGAGGCGGGGTTAGAGCGGGAGAGGCGGAGTTACAGAGGGAGAGAGGCGGAGTTAGTGTGGGAGAGAGGCGGCGTTATATACGTCAACGATGGATGGATGGATTATTTTGCTGATGTTATATCAATCAAGTGTATTCGTATTACTGTACTATCATCATCAGATAGAGACAGACAGACAGACAGAAAGATAGAAAAGTAGATGGATAGACAGCTCGCTAGATACATGGACACTGGACAGACAGACGGATGGACGGATGGACTACCCTGACCCTAACCCTGACCCTTGATCCAGATAGAAACACGTGTAGGTAAAAAAAACACGGGGGCTCTCCAGGGCATTCAGGGGCCCCCAGATGCCCCCAGCTCAGCAAGGGCCCGAGCAGCTCCTCTGTCACACCCATGCGATGAAAGGTACATTACTAAGGTTGGACATAATGTATGCAGCAAATGTAGCATGTCAATGATATTGTCTTATCATTATTAACCATGAAAAGTGAGGCTACTGGAAACCACACCGGAGTAAGGTGGTCATTCGGTAAGTTTAACGAAATTACTTCTTATTCCTCATGAATAGATAATGTGTATGTTTTGGTGTGTGTCTGTGGGTGTCTCTGTTTGTCTGTGTCTTTGTCTGAATGTATAACGTGCACATACCCGAGTATTCACGTGTCTGCCTGCGTGCATGCACGAGTATGTGTGTGTGTGTGTGTACAGTAAATAGCGCACGCACTCTTTGTCATTGTTTTCCGTGAGGTGCTGCATTGCACGCCTCGATGTGAGCCAGCCGGGCTCCCAGCTCCGAGCGGCTGCTTCCCTGCCTTCCCCGCCTGCCTTGCTGCCTGCTTGCCCTCCCCAGCGTTCCCCGCGGCTCTGCTCTGCATGTGTGTCCATACATCATGTTTGTGAGCGCCGTAGCAGAGCACATCCCCTACAGAGCGAGCGGGGGGGGAGTGTCATCCAGACAGAGTTATCCCTCACCACCGGCTGACCGCCGCATTATTCCGATGGGGACTGTTTGACTAATAAGCATTTTCACTTCGCAAGCGCTGGCTCCGGTCAATGCTGCCGCCGCCGCCGCTGCTGCCGCTAATGCTAACGCTACTGCTGCTGCTGCTGCTGCTGCTGCTGCTCTGGATCGACATACTTTATAGAGGACACCTTGAATTGAATTGGACAAAAAAAAGAAAGAATGGAAAAAAAGGACGGCAGCCAATGCTATTAAGAGCGCCCGGTGATGCGGAAAACACAATGTTTCATTGCGGGGAATCATACACGGGTGTATTAAAACATAAAGAGTCGCGGAAAGGGTCGAAGAGTCGTCGTAATGTTGCGTCCGCGCCAAGGTCTCCTGGAGGGAGGGTGGGGGCGGGGGGGGGGGGGTCCCACTTTGATGTCTCTATGTGTCAAAGGTCACCGACCTTTAAGTGTGTGTGTCCGAATACGGAGAAGAAGAAGAAGAAGAAGAAAAAATAAATGATAGCCGAATTAAACGGACACGATAAAAAAAGGAATAGGTTTTTCGATTACGACACGCTTAGCTGTGCGGTTTAAGTGTCGTTGTGAGTGTTGTGTGTGTGTTTGTGTGTGTGTGTGTGTTTTTGGTGGGCGAGGAAGCAATCATACGGAATTTATATTCAAATGTGAGAAACTGAGAAACTACACCACCCAACATAAACAACATGTTTATGGAGTAAACTGCAGTCACAGCACACACACACAAACAGCCCTCGACGCTCCGCGGTGACGCAAAACAAAAGCTGTTAAACCCATAAACAGACCTACAAAATATAATAAATATATATACTAAAATATTGTCTATTGCCTACGCCTGTATTTCTTTTTTTTGTCTCTGGGTAATATTTATACGAAAAACTTTTTTCTTTTTTTTCTTTTCTTTTGGCTGCTACTTACTATTGAATCGATACCACGCCCCCCACCCCCGGAGCCCTGTGGCAACCGCTCTGCTCACGATAAGCTAACTACTAGCAGTGAGATCTCCGCTGTTCCTCCAGAGTTACGGGGCACCGGCCACCGTGTGTGTGTGTGCTGAATCATCCGGCCCAGTCACCCGCCTACTGCTGCTGCTGCTGCTGGTTATTTACTGGCCTTGTTGCTGCTGCTGCTGCAGTACAGGCGGCTACATCCCAGCGGACCCGGTGTACAGCCCTGGCAACCTCTCCCCTTGTTACGAGACCACACACAACAGCAACACAACACACGCCCTGCTGCGCACCCACCCACGCACACACACACACACACTCTCTTAAAACACGAGATTCATGTGCACACACACACAGGCATAGGTCGTGGCACGAACACACACACACACCCAAACACACCCTGCCCATGCATGCACACACTCTTAAAACACGAGACATGCGCACACACACACACACACAGAGGTAGTGGCGCACACGCACAGACAGACACACCAAACACACCCTGCTCATGCATGTACGCCCACACACACACACCCAGACTGTGGCAAGAACACATGCACACACTCTTAAACACCACACACACACACACATGCACAAACACATGCACACACTCTTAAACACCACACACACACACATGCATAAACACATTCACACACTCATAAAGACCACATTCACGCACACACACATGCACATGCACAAACACATGCACACACTCTTAAGCACTAAGCCGACACGCAGACTAGGGCACACACACATGAACACACACACACACACACACACGCTCAGACACCTCCGGGCAAGTTGGCCCTGCCCAGGGACGTCTCCCTCCCCTACTCCACTCCTCTCCTCCTCCCCCCCCGCCCCCCCTCCTCCCTCCTCCTCCTGCTCCTCCGTGGAGGTTTCCTCCATCAGATGCTCCACACACACCCCCATCCTGCAGTCTACCGGCGGTGGAGAGTCTCTGCTCGAAGTTCAGCACACATGAGACGCCATCATTTGAAAAACATCTGTCACTCTGATAAATAATAAGAGCTGCAGGGGGGGGGTGGGGGGGGGGGGGTGCATGGTCCATATTCTATTGTATTTTACTTTTTGCTACCCCACCTCTCTCCTATACCGCCGGTGTCTGACGTGGCCGGTACCCGACTGTGTGTGTGTGTGTGTGTGTGTGTGTGTGTGTGTGTGGCGTGGAGCTGTACTTTATTTCTAGCGCTGTACGTACATACCCATGCTGACAATTGACATTTTAAGGGCATTATCCTTGACGGGGAGGGGGCGGGGAGGGGGGGAACCGTGGGGGGGGGGCGGAGGGGGACCTAGACAAATGAATACGATAGGCGCCGTGATTTATCAAGGGGCTTGTAGAAATATTTGGATTTACATTTTTTTTCTTTTACTTTTTCTTCCCCCCCCCCCCCCCCCCCCACCGCGCATGATATCGTAATGTCTTTGAAATGAATCTCAAAGACGGAGAGGCCATCCCGCGTGCATGTGTGTGTGTCCGTGAGCGGCATGTGCACGTGTGTGTGTGTGTTTGTGCACGTCTGTGTTGGCCTGTGTGTGTTTGTGCGTGTCCTTGCATGGCCATGCATGGCTGTGTGTGTGTGTGTTTGTGTGTCCTTGCGCGTGCGTGTGTATGTGTGGTTGTACATGCCCGTGCGTGTGCGTGTATGTATTTCCGTGTGTGTTTGTGCATGTGCTTGCACGGCCATGCATTTCCGAGTGTGTGTGTGTGCGTGCATGTCTATATGTGTCTGGATGTGTTTCTGTGCGTGCGCATGTGTGTATGTGGTGTGCGTGTGTTTTGTGTTTGTACATGCGTGTGTGTCCATGTCTGTGTGTTTGCGTGTGGCGTGCACGTCTGTGTGTGTTGTGCGCATGCGCATGTGTTTGTGCATGCGCAGGTGTGTGTGTGTGTGGGTGTGTGTACGTGTGTGTGTGTGTGTGTGTCATGTGGTGTGTGTGTTTCCAACTCAAAAGTCGGAACAATGATGACT
>PIJE02002409.1:18683-43746 GCA_002895965.2 Coryphaenoides rupestris | reverse complement strand
AAGGACACAGGCAGTTAGTGGTGTAAAGTCCTAATTTGAATTGTCTCATGCACAGCGAGTAAGTAGTGTGTGTGTGTGTGTGTGTCTGTGTGTGTGTCTGTGTGTGTGTGTGTGTGTGTGTGTGCTGTGTGTGTGTGTGTGTGTGTCAGTCGGTGTGTGCGCGTCTGTGTGTGTGTCTGTGTGTGTGTGTGTGTGTCTGTGTGCGAGCATGTGTGTGTCTTGTCTTGTCAAGAGGCTGACATTGCGATTTAATCAACATCCACGGCTGCCAGATGAATTAGATCGCTATCAAAAATGCGCCAGGAACCGGGCGTCCCTTACTTGTCAAGAGGAAACTCGCCTGCTCTTTTATTTTATGACGCTCTCTCCCTTCCCGGGGGGGGGGGGGCAGGGCAAGGGCGCGGGGGGCGGAGCATCGCAGCCCAGCCCAGCCCCAGGGTGTCCTGTCCGGGTGCGTTTGCTTTGTTAAACTTGGACATGCACCCAGGGCACCTTTTCAAAACGTCTAGATCACATGCTGAGAAACACAATGTGGTCTTGGACACGCGAAACAAGCCGCTCCTTTCAACACCGCAAGCTCAGACCTATTGTATTGCATTTATTCCTTTTTATTTCCAACCCCAATAAGGAACTATTAGCACAAATGTCACTGTTATGAATAAAAATTAATAACTTCATTATTATTGTTATTACTTTATTCCACAAATATCTTAGTATTTGGGAGGGAGGGGGGGGGGGCTTGTTAATACATTTATTTACTTTACTTTTTTATTCATAAAATTAAAAAAGCTGCTCTTTTGCTTCAAAGACTGTAAATAGTGTGGATATTCTGATTATTTCCCTTCAATTGTGATATTTGTGATATTTGTATTGTTCTGTTGCACATTCCGCTGGGCATCGCCACTTTTCATTTCACTGCATATCCTGTATGTGTACGTGACAATAAAACTTCTTGAATCTTGATTGAATCTTGAATCTTGAATCTTGAATCTCGAATCTCGATATTATTTTATTTTCAACGGCGACAACAGGAAATAAATGCTGATTGCGCCGCTCAAAGAGACGGGGGCGGACGATTACAACCGAGGGCGGCCATCTTGGCGAGCGACCGCTACCACGAGGCGCGGGCCGACTAATCTAGAAATGCCCGGAGAGAGAGAGAGAGAGAGAGAGAGAGAGAGAGAGAGAGAGAGAGAGAGAGAATGATGCCGCATTCAACCGATATCATCCCGGGCCCGATTGTACTTAGGCTAAATGGCCCGTCATTTCAGAGGGAACTATTCTTTAAGAGGAAATCTATTTCTTTTTGCTATATCTCTGTAAAGGAAAAAAACGGCTATTACATTAAACTCGCTATTATGCTCAATGCTACGAGAGTGGAGCATCAGACGAGACAAAAGGCACCCGGAACGGAGATTGGATTGATTCTCACCGTACAAAAAACAACCCCTGAAAGTTTGATAAATCATTGAAACGGGACAAACATCCATTTCATTACATTTCTTAAAGCAATAGGTCCGGCGTGATATTGTTTTTTTTGCGCTGTGATTTCCGTCAAACACATCGACACTCCTGACCGATGCTTCTATTCTGTTTTTATTCATGTATTTATTTATTTAAATGTAAATAAAAGAAAAGTCCCCCCCCCCCCAAAGTCATTATTGTCGCGTGTTCATATTCGCGGAGGTTGTTTGTCTGTTGCATGAATTACCCGCTAGGCCGGCTGCTGGTTTAGCTGAGCCGAAGAGATTCGGATTGAGACGTCCAACTCACGGCTCGCTGGTTTGATATTTCTATCATGGACAGCAGAGGAGACTCTGACAGTCGGGCTGCGGAGAGCCAGCTGTTCTCTCATGGTTCTGCGGCATCCTGCGCGTGCACACCAGTTGAAAGATTGGTGGGAGATTATTAACCAAAGTGACACCCGGAGAACAGTTGGAGATTCACTGGGTCTCTCTCTCTCTCTCTCTCTCTCTCTCTCCCCTCACTCTCTCCCCCTCTCTCTCTCTCTCTGTCTCTCTGTCTCGCTTTTTCTCTCTCCCTCTCTGCTTTCTATCTCTTCATTCTCTCCTGCATCTTCCCCCTCCTCCTCCTCCTCCCCCCTGTTTCCTGCACTCTCTTTCTTTCTTTCTCTCTCTTTCTTTCTCTCTCTCTCTCTCTCTCTCTCTCTCTCTCTCTCTCTCTCTCTCTCTCTCTCTCTCTCTCTCTCTCTCTCTACTTTTGTAACTGTGGCAAAGTGCTTCGGCATGTTTGTGTCAAATCTTTCCAAATTGAAAAGTGTGATGAGGTAAAAGGTGTATAAAAAATACATGCACACCAGATTCTTGCCGGGATCTGTCCGCGTTATTCAGGCTGGACGGACACTGAAGGAACAGTCTGTCAGCTCTCAGAGTCCTGAGTTTTGAGGCACGTATATAAATAAGTCTATAAAAATATATCTCGAGCGAGTGAGTCCGACTCGTACAAGTTAATCGGATGAATACATACGTTTTCTTTTGATGTTTAATTGTGTTACACTGTTTGAATGCGCAGGACAGGTGCTCCACCCTTGGGATTTACGGTGTGTAGCGACTACGTCGAGGGTGGGGCCTTAGAAGAGGCCGTCATTTGTACAGTTGAATTATTACAATTGTATTATAATATTCCTGCGACACACGCAAACAAATTGAGGCCACTGACATCAAATCGTACTTGATCTGCAAAAAGCGTTTTTTCCGTGAATTAATTAGTCAATCAGTTCATTACAATCACCTCAAAAACTCTATTTCTTTTTGTCGCTCAGGGTTGTCGGCCAACTTTATTTGTGTATTTATATTGAAATGTGTGTTTAATTAATTTTGTCTTACTATCTAAGCTCCATGGTTTTATATTTAAGCTCGCTAAGAGCTGGAATAATAGCGGCAATATGGGGCTCATATTGCACTAAATCAGCTGAAAGTGATAATATGAACACGAGTACGAGACGAGTCAAATACATTCTCATTGGTCTCATCTCCACCCCCCCCACCCCCACCCCCAACATTACTCCCTCTGCTGGGCCACCACTGTGCGCTCTTGTTTGTATATTAATATTGAATGGAAAGTCGTTTATGAACAGTCGGCAATTCCGGATCCACCCGGGGGGGTCAAGTTCAGGTCAGTCCCGCGCGTGATCTGAAAAATGCCGCAATCTTCGACCACCCCCACCACCGCCCTCAACCGCCGCCATAACCGCCCTCCATCATCACCACAACCCCCCCCCCCCCACCCTATCTGCACACTGGTAACAACACATTTGGCCTCATCGGATCTGCTTCTTTCTTTCTTTTTTTTTCTTCTTCTTCTCCCGAGTCCCCAAAGAGTGCCACGAAAATACAATATCCTTTCGGAGAGGAGCTGGCATCCGTCTCTGAGTGAGATGAGTCCGGCTGGCTGGGCGATTGGAGTCACCCCCCCCCCACCCACCCCCACCTCCCACCCACCACCACCACCCACCACCACCACCACACAAAAGGCAAGAAGAGAAGAGAAAAGCCCGGAGGTTTTTTCGGAGGGAAAAAAGAGAAAATGGCAACCCTCAGTGCTGCTCGCTCATCTAGGAAACATTAAATGTACGGTTTGTTTACCCGCATGTGCGCTTAGCAATCCCACGGGTGCTGCAACCTGTGTATAACTCACCCCCGGGGCCCGCCGGCATTTTTCACTGCGAAATGAAATTTTATAGCATGTGAGATTAGCCGACACTAATGCAAGGTCAAAAATAATAGAATCAATAGGCGGGGCCGGGCGATGTTAACATTTACAGAAAATAATGGGTTGAAAAGCGCTGTTGAAAACAGAATGCAACGGGTCTCTGCAGAATTCTTATTGATGGCTTTTCATTATTTCTAATAATTTGACTTTTCTGTGTGTGCTGTTGCCAGCGGTATGGTCTCTCTCTCTCTCTCTCTCTCTCTCTCTCTCTCTCTCTCTCTCTCTCTCTCTCTCTCTCTCTCTCGGTCTCTCGCTGTCTCTCTCGGTCTCTCTCTCTCTCTCTCTCTCTCTGTCTCTCTCTCGTCTCTCGGTCTCTCTCTCTCTCTCTCTCTCTCTCTCTCTCTCTCTCTCTCTCTCTCTCTCTCTCGGTCTCTCGCTGTCTCTCTCTCTCTCGGTCTCTCTCTCTTTCTGTCTCTCTCTCTCTTTCTGTCATTCTCTCTCTGTGTGTGCACTCATGTTTATGCTTATGTGTGCACGCGTGTTTCAGTCTGTGTGTGTGTGTGTGTGTGTGTGTGTGTTCCTACATGCTTTTCACGTGTGCCAGGACAAGTGTTTTATGGTTTTGCGGACAAACAGCTCGTTCTTGTCGTGTTGAGATGCAACACGGGCGCAATTATGAAGACGTATGAAGCGTTTTGTTTTTTTTTCCGCCTCCGTAGATCGGTCGATTCGGGGCCTTTATCTCAAATCTCAATCCCATCGTTATGCAGAATGTGCGGGGAGGTTTTGGCGTGGCGGCGGCGGCGTCGGCGTCGACCGTCTTCTTTTGCAGAGAACAGCAGAAGATAATGTGTGAGAGAGAGACGGACTCCTCCAGATAAAGTCTGGTGATTGATCTGCGCGCCATAGAGGGATCTGCGGTTAATTCAAATGTGATTACAAGCAGGGTCGAAGCTCTCTTTATAATACACCCCCCCCCCCCGCCCCCCACAACACCCCCCCCACAACACCCCCACCCCCACCGGTATTGTCTCTCCCTCAGACTAAATGGAAATAATGGTTATAAATGTTTTTCCGCGCACTTTGATTGTCACATCAACTGTTTTTATGGCTGTCATTACGGCTTAACATCGCACTGTTAATTCTGTTAATTAAAAAGCTGATTGCTTTTGCCAGTCTGTGATCTCCGTTCGCCGCGTCCATATGGTAGAGATTGCTCGTTGTAAATTTCAATGAAGCCTTATCGCGACACTGCTATGTATAATCAAGTAGTACAAGTGCTCGAATTACCTAGAAACAGTCCCCCTCATCACCACCACCACCACCACCACCACCCTCACCCCACCACCCCCCCCCCCCCCCCCCCCTGCATCATCTTCGCTGGAAAAACTCTGGTTCGCAATTTGACTGAAAATACCAATTTCTCCGAATGGCTTTCCCTTTCGAATCATTACAAACACGGCAAGGTCATTGTTTGTTTTCGAAACAAGCAATTTTCGATCTGACTTTTGGGTGGAGGGGGGGGTGAAAAAAACCGATATTGTGTGTGAAGCATTACACAGATGGAACTTGGTGCACGCAAATATTTTCAGTTTTTTTTTTACAAGCTAACTATAAAACGGTGTAATTATTAAATTCAAGATTTATTGCCAGCAAGACGAACGAGGAAGATGTCATGCATTTTCCGCTCAACCCTTTATTTTTTATTACTTCTGTAAACAACACGCCCACACACACACACACACACACACACACACACACACACACACACACAGGCAGTTATTATATTACCTGTGTGTGTGTGTGTGTGTGTGTGTTGCGTGCTTATGTACATTTGCGTATTTACTATCCTCCCCGGATGCATTTTAGCTGAATAGTATCACCGATGACCTACTTTGACTTTTTCTTTCTAAAAGTAAATCCCAGAAAGAAGACAGACAAACTATAAGTATGTATATGTGGTTGTTACCCCGTACGCCGTAACCCCGTATGTCTCATGGATGCCTATGAAACATTTGTTTTCTCCAAATGAAAAAGAAAAATGGAGGACGAGGAACATAGCGATCCTGGCTGAGGACACCAGCTGTGTTGTGTCAGACTTATTTATTTATTTGACTAATATTCTAGTTTCCAGTCTCTGTCCTCGCAGTAGAGTAGTGTCCAAAAAAAAAAAACTGAGCCTGCCTCCCTCCCTACCTTGGGACATTTTAGTGGACGTAAATACTTATTTTTTTCAGCGTTTTTGGCTAAATTGCCTCTTTGCATCTGTTAACCTCTTTGTATGCTTAAAAATATATGTGAATGCTACGCTTTTTTTTTGTGGTGCTTTTTTTTTGGGGGGGGGTTTTCACGGATAAAGACTAAAGACCAGGCCTTGGTTGACAATCACATTTATCTCAATGCGGAGGCGGTGGTGGTGGAGCTGTGGCTAGTTTGCCCGGAGGCCTCTGTAATAAAAACTACAGACCATCAGCACCACAATATGTGTGACTGAGAACAATCCCCTTCCATTCCCCTCCCTCTCCCTCTCCCCCTCCCCCCCCCCCCCCCCTACAACTCATAAACCCCTCCCCCACCCCACCCCCTCCCACCAGGTAAACCGTCCATGTTGCCCCCTCCCCCGCCCCCCCGACAGCAGCCATGTGTACCACTGAGGATGGGGGGTGTGTGGAGTGTGTGTGTGTGTATGTGTGTGTATCTCTGTGTCTATCTGTGTGTCTCTCTGTGTGTGTGTGTGTGTGTGTGTGTGTGTGTGTGTGTGTGTGTGTGTGTGTGGTGTATCTCTGTGTCTATCTGTGTGTCTGTGTGTGTGTGTGCATCTCTGTGTCTATCTGTGTGTCTGTGTTGTGTGTGTGTGTGTGTGTGTGTGTGTGTATCTCTGTGTCTATCTGTGTGTCTGTGTGTGTGTGTGTGTGCATCTCTGTGTCTATCTGTGTGTCTGTGTGTGTGTGTGTGTGTGTGTGTGTGTGTGTGTGTGTGTGTGTGTGTGTGTGTGTGTGTGTGAGTGTGTTCTTATAAATGTCATGTCAAGAGACGCTAAAAACTCCATTTTGGGAAAGCTCCATAACTCTCCTGACGCATCCCCGGACGGCGCGGCCTGGCCCCCGCCAGCCAGCCAGCCAGCCAGCCAGCTAGCCAGCCAGCCAGAGAGGATGTTCTCATGCGCGCGGAATGGCGATGTTTACAGAGGAGGAGACGCACAGAAAAAGGGAGGAACACCCCCCCCTAACCCCCCCTACCGAGAGACAAGACCCACCCCCCGTCCCCCCGCCCCCACTCACCATAGTCCCATAGACGTCCACGGCCCCTGAGAACCGGCCCCTTGGGCTGCAGCCCCCCCCCCCCCAGACGTCTATCAGCGCCGAAAGCCTCCAGCTCATCTCTCGCTCACCCGTCCTCCATATTCCACCCCCCCCCACCCCCCCCCTCCTGAGCAGAGAAGAGGATCCTCCATCTCTCTCTCTCTCTCTCTTCTCTCGTCGCTGTATTTACAAGGAGAGTGAGATCTGTTCGTGACACGCCAATGTAAATGTTTAGACTGAGGGTGGGGTGGGTGGGTTTTGGGAGGGGGGGGGGGTGGTGAACTCAAAGTGAAATACATTTTTTTGTTTCAGTTTTTACAAAAAAGAAAAAAAAAGAGAAAAAGTTAGCTGTTCGGTGCAAGGGGGGCGGGGGGGCGGGCGTGTAGATGCGGCTGTTGTGTGTGTTTTCGGCCTTGTTGTTTTTTTTTTGTGCAAGGCATGTGTTTTAGAGAGGTGCGTGTGTGTGTGTGTGTGTGGTGTGTTTAGGGGCCGGGCGTGTGTGTTTCATGGTGATGATGTGTGTTTGCGGCGGCATCCTTGTTTGTACGGTCGAATGTGCTAAAAAAATGCCATTTGAGCAGGAGAAATAAATGACCCGCCTTTATTATGATTGGCCTTCCCCCCTCCTTTTTTTTACCCCCACATTGCACAATAGCCCATCCAACAGCATATTGTTTCACATTCCTTTACCGGGGCGACAACAAAAACACACAACATAAATGGAGGGAAAACAGCGGAAACGTAAGCAGACGCAGACGCAGAAGCGAGGCGGTGTAATTAAAGCTAAATGATGAGCCATTAAGACGCGGCGTGGAGGTGTGGTGTAATGTAGGTGTTATATGGCACCATAAGGCCTTTAATAATGAACAGGACGGCCGTGTTATTACTGCCTGATATTTGGGTGAGTGAGGGAGGGGGACAGCGGGGGGGGGGCGTTGGTGAATGGGGGCGGGGGGTGTGGAGGTGGGGGGGTGGGGCCGGAGCAGGACCGGCGCGCTCTTAATTTGTTGAGGCCATTGTCCTGTGCTCTTTTCAGCGGGCAGGCCATTCATCACCGGTGAGACCGTTACTTTTAATGAGTCTGTTATCATTCATTTTAGGGCATCCCACCTTTCCTTGACGCGGATAGTATTTCTCTTTATATAGGACATAGGATTTATGTCTCTCTCTCTCTCTCTCTCTCTCTCTCTCTCTCTCTCTCTCTCTCTCTCTCTCTCTCTCTCTCTCTCTCTCTCTCTCTCTCTCTCTGCGGCCGCTGTACCTCGCTCTCCCTCAGCTGGGGAGCTGTCAACTGTGCTCCTCCTGATGGCAGGTTAGGGTGTGTCTGTGTGTTTGAGTGTGTGGGCATGCATGTGTGTGTGTGTGTGTGTATGTGTGTGTCTGTATGTATGTATGTGCGTTGGCATGTGTGTGTGTGTGGGCGTGTGTGTACGTGTACGTGTGTGTGTGTGCAGTGTAGTGCAGCCTGCCACCATCTTCAGCACAACCGGGCCACAGGAGCCACTGGACTTCATCCTGTCTCTGTGAATTCACTTAAACGGTGGAAATCCCTCCCCCCCCCCCCAATGTCACCAGGCGTGTCACCGGGTGTTGTGATCAGGTGTGTCAGAAGGTGTGTCACTGGGTGTGTGACCAGGTGTGTCAGAAGGTGTGTCACCGGGTGTGTGACCAGGTGTGTCAGAAGGTGTGAGGTGTGTCACTGGGTGTGTGATCAGGTGTGTCAGAAGGTGTGTCACTGGGTGTGTGATCAGGTGTGTCAGAAGGTGTGTCACTGGGTGTGTGACCAGGTGTGTCAGAAGGTGTGTCACTGGGTGTGTGACCAGGTGTGTCAGAAGGTGTGTCACCGGGTGTGTCACTGGGTGTGTGACCAGGTCTGTCAGAAGGTGTGTCACCGGGTGTGTCACTGGGTGTGTGACCAGGCGTGTCAGAAGGTGTGTCACCAGGCGTGTCACCAGGCGTGTCACCAGGCGTGTCACCAGGTGTGTCACCAGGCGTGTCACCAGGCGTGTCACCAGGTGTGTCACCAGGCGTGTCACCAGGCGTGTCACCAGGCGTGTCACCAGGTGTGTCACCAGGCGTGTCACCAGGCGTGTCACCAGGCGTGTCACCAGGTGTGTCACCAGGCGTGTCACCAGGCGTGTCACCAGGCGTGTCACCAGGCGTGTCACCAGGCG
Source organism: Coryphaenoides rupestris (assembly GCA_002895965.2). Taxonomy (NCBI): domain Eukaryota; kingdom Metazoa; phylum Chordata; class Actinopteri; order Gadiformes; family Macrouridae; genus Coryphaenoides; species Coryphaenoides rupestris. The sequence continues at coordinate 34,598 of PIJE02002409.1, read as the reverse complement.
TGTCACCAGGCGTGTCACCAGGTGTGTCACCAGGCGTGTCACCAGGCGTGTCACCAGGCGTGTCACCAGGCGTGTCACCAGGCGTGTCACCAGGTGTGTCACCAGGCGTGTCACCAGGTGTGTCACCAGGCGTGTCACCAGGTGTGTCACCAGGTGTGTCACCAGGTGTGTCACCAGGCGTGTCACCAGGCGTGTCACCAGGCGTGTCACCAGGTGTGTCACCAGGTGTGTCACCAGGTGTGTCACCAGACATGTCACCAGGTGTGTCAGAAGGCGTGTCACCAGGTGTGTGACCAGGTGTGTCAGAAGGTGTGTCACCAGGCGTGTCACCAGGTGTGTCAGAAGGCGTGCCACCAGGTGTGTGACCAGGTGTGTCAGAAGGTGTGTCACCAGGCGTGTCACCAGGCGTGTCAGAAGGCGTGTCACCAGGTGTGTGACCAGGTGTGTCAGAAGGTGTGTCACCAGGCGTGTCACCAGGCGTGTCAGAAGGCGTGTCACCAGGTGCGTCACCAGGTGTGTCACCAGGCGTGTCAGAAGGCGTGTCACCAGGTGTGTGACCAGGTGTGTAACCAGGCATGTCACCAGGCGTGTCAGAAGGCGTGTCACCAGGTGCGGATAGTATTTCTCTTTATATAGGACATAGGATTTATGTCTCTCTCTCTCTCTCTCTCTCTCTCTCTCTCTCTCTCTCTCTCTCTCTCTCTCTCTCTCTCTCTCTCTCTCTCTCTCTCTCTCTCTCTCTCTCTCTCTCTCTCTCTCTCTCTCTGCGGCCGCTGTACCTCGCTCTCCCTCAGCTGGGGAGCTGTCAACTGTGCTCCTCCTGATGGCAGGTTAGGGTGTGTCTGTGTGTGTGAGTGTGTGGGCATGCATGTGTGTGTGTGTGTGTGTATGTGTGTGTCTGTATGTATGTATGTGCGTTGGCATGTGTGTGTGTGTGGGCGTGTGTGTACGTGTACGTGTGTGTGTGTGCAGTGTAGTGCAGCCTGCCACCATCTTCAGCACAACCGGGCCACAGGAGCCACTGGACTTCATCCTGTCTCTGTGAATTCACTTAAACGGTGGAAATCCCTCCCCCCCCCCCATGTCACCAGGCGTGTCACCGGGTGTGTGATCAGGTGTGTCAGAAGGTGTGTCACTGGGTGTGTGATCAGGTGTGTCAGAAGGTGTGTCACTGGGTGTGTGACCAGGTGTGTCAGAAGGTGTGTCACCGGGTGTGTGACCAGGTGTGTCAGAAGGTGTGTCACCGGGTGTGTCACTGGGTGTGTGACCAGGTGTGTCAGAAGGTGTGTCACGGGTGTGTGATCAGGTGTGTCAGAAGGTGTGTCACTGGGTGTGTGACCAGGTGTGTCAGAAGGTGTGTCACCGGGTGTGTGACCAGGTGTGTCAGAAGGTGTGTCACCGGGTGTGTCACTGGGTGTGTGACCAGGTCTGTCAGAAGGTGTGTCACCGGGTGTGTCACTGGGTGTGTGACCAGGCGTGTCAGAAGGTGTGTCACCAAGCGTGTCACCAGGCGTGTCAGAAGGCGTGTCACCAGGTGTGTCACCAGGTGTGTCACCAGGCGTGTCAGAAGGCGTGTCACCAGGTGTGTCACCAGGTGTGTCACCAGGCGTGTCAGAAGGCGTGTCACCAGGTGTGTCACTAGGTGTGTCACCAGGTGTGTCAGAAGGTGTGTCACCAGGTGTGTCACCAGGCGTGTCAGAAGGTGTGTCACCAGGTGTGTCACCAGGTGTGTCACCAGGTGTGTGACCAGGTGTGTCAGAAGGTGTGTCACCAGGTGTGTCACCAGGCGTGTCAGAAGGCGTGTCACCAGGTGTGTCACCAGGCGTGTCACCAGGCGTGTCACCAGGTGTGTCACCAGGCGTGTCACCAGGCGTGTCACCAGGTGTGTCAGAAGGCGTGTCACCAGGTGTGTCACCAGGCGTGTCACCAGGCGTGTCACCAGGCGTGTCACCAGGTGTGTCACCAGGTGTGTCACCAGGTGTGTCACCAGGTGTGTCACCATGTGTCACCAGGTGTGTCACCAGGTGTGTCACCAGGCGTGTCACCAGGTGTGTCACCAGGCGTGTCACCAGGCGTGTCACCAGGCGTGTCACCAGGCGTGTCACCAGGTGTGTCACCAGGCGTGTCACCAGGCGTGTCACCAGGCGTGTCACCAGGCGTGTCACCAGGTGTGTCACCAGGTGTGTCACCAGGCGTGTCACCAGGCGTGTCACCAGGTGTGTCACCAGGTGTGTCACCAGGTGTGTCACCAGGCGTGTCACCAGGCGTGTCACCAGGCGTGTCAGGTGTGTCACCAGGCGTGTCACCAGGTGTGTGATCAGGTGTGTCAGAAGGTGTGTCACTGGGTGTGTGATCAGGTGTGTCAGAAGGTGTGTCACTGGGTGTGTGATCAGGTGTGTCAGAAGGTGTGTCACTGGGTGTGTGACCAGGTGTGTCAGAAGGTGTGTCACCGGGTGTGTGACCAGGTGTGTCAGAAGGTGTGTCACCGGGTGTGTCACTGGGTGTGTGACCAGGTGTGTCAGAAGGTGTGTCACCGGGTGTGTCACTGGGTGTGTGACCAGGCGTGTCAGAAGGTGTGTCACCAAGCGTGTCACCAGGCGTGTCAGAAGGCGTGTCACCAGGTGTGTGACCAGGTGTGTAACCAGGCGTGTCACCAGGCGTGTCAGAAGGCGTGTCACCAGGTGTGTCACCAGGTGTGTCACCAGGCGTGTCAGAAGGCGTGTCACCAGGTGTGTCACCAGGTGTGTGACCAGGTGTGTCAGGTGTGTCACCAGGTGTGTCACCAGGCGTGTCACCAGGTGTGTCACCAGGCGTGTCACCAGGCGTGTCACCAGGTGTGTCACCAGGCGTGTCACCAGGTGTGTCACCAGGCGTGTCACCAGGCGTGTCACCAGGCGTGTCACCAGGTGTGTCACCAGGCGTGTCACCAGGCGTGTCACCAGGCGTGTCACCAGGCGTGTCACCAGGCGTGTCACCAGGCGTGTCACCAGGCGTGTCACCAGGCGTGTCACCAGGCGTGTCACCAGGCGTGTCACCAGGCGTGTCACCAGGCGTGTCACCAGGCGTGTCACCAGGCGTGTCACCAGGCGTGTCACCAGGCGTGTCACCAGGCGTGTCACCAGGCGTGTCACCAGGCGTGTCACCAGGCGTGTCACCAGGCGTGTCACCAGGCGTGTCACCAGGCGTGTCACCAGGCGTGTCACCAGGCGTGTCACCAGGCGTGTCACCAGGTGTGTCACCAGGCGTGTCACCAGGTGTGTCACCAGGCGTGTCACCAGGCGTGTCACCAGGCGTGTCACCAGGCGTGTCACCAGGCGTGTCACCAGGTGTGTCACCAGGCGTGTCACCAGGTGTGTCACCAGGCGTGTCACCAGGTGTGTCACCAGGCGTGTCACCAGGTGTGTCACCAGGCGTGTCACCAGGTGTGTCACCAGGCGTGTCACCAGGCGTGTCAGAAGGTGCGTCACCACTCACCAGGTGTGTCACCAGGCGTGTCACCAGGCGTGTCACCAAGCGTGTCACCAGGCGTGTCACCAGGTGTGTCACCAGGTGTGTCACCAGGTGTGTCACCAGGCGTGTCACCAAGCGTGTCACCAGGCGTGTCACCAGGCGTGTCACCAGGTGTGTCACCAAGCGTGTCACCAGGCGTGTCACCAGGTACGTCACCAGGCGTGTCACCAGGCGTGTCACCAGGCGTGTCACCAGCGTGTCACCAGGCGTGTCACCAGGTGTGTCACCAGGTGTGTCACCAGGCGTGTCACCAGGCGTGTCACCAGGCGTGTCACCAGGCGTGTCACCAGGTGTGTCACCAGGCGTGTCACCAGGCGTGTCACCAGGCGTGTCACCAGGCGTGTCACCAGGCGTGTCACCAGGCGTGTCACCAGGCGTGTCACCAGGTGTGTCACCAGGCGTGTCACCAGGTGTGTCACCACTCACCAGGTGCATGAGACGACACCAAACACTGAAGATGTTTCCGTCTCGCCATATATGTGACAACGCTATTCCTGCCAATAGGGTCTGTGCCATGCTGAAGTTGTTTCAATGCTTTTCCATGGCGATTATAACAGTGACTATTGTGCATCGTGATATTAACAGTGATTATCTCCCCATCAAAGTAACACAATAAAGAACAAAACAAAAACAAAAAAAACGCAAAACAAAGCAGGCGGGCCTTCTTTAATCTGTGTGGACGTTTTAATGCGCATAATAGACCCGCTTTACCCACGGTGATTGGGAGGCTGACTCATGAGTACTTATTGTGTCTTTGTCTCGGCTCAAAGCTGCGTAATTCTGTTTGTTTTGAACCGGAAAATTATCTTCAGAGACGATCCCACGGATTGGTCCTGAAAGCAGTTTGTTTCAAGTCCCTGTAAGTGTATTTTGTAAGTGGCTGTACATCTGTAAAAGAAAGTTGTTTTGATATAATTTTTCTTCTAATCTAACTATAATTACAGGAATCTCTGTATGTATGTACCCATGTATGGATGTATGGATGGATGGATGGATGCGGTTATTTCGAGAAAGCTGCAAATAACAGGCCCATTCTGAACAGGCACCGAACGGGCACTACACTGGCGGGAGGAATCATTCTTATGTCGTGTGTGTGTGTGTGTGTGTGTGTGGGGGGGGGGGGGGGTGGTAGCCTATAACCTGTGACAATTGAATCTCATCAAAAGCGATTGTGACAGCATTTTCACCATCAGCAGAGACATTTTACTTTAAAAGTGGTACATTAAGAGTAAAAATGGGGTGACAGAAACAGGATTTCTGGTTGTGGTAGCCTTCCCAGATATATCACCCATATGTACCCTACCCTACGTATCATGAATGGTACGGTCTGAGTATGGCATGTACCATGTGGTCAGGTGGGGTCATCTTGACCATATGCATGCATGCTTGGCAATATCCTGCCATGGCGGGGGACCAAATATGCTGTTGGCATTCTGACCATATATACACACACACACACACACACACACACACACACACACACACACACACACACACACACACACACACACACACACACACACACACACACACACACACAGGGCACGAGCCACTAGCATAGATCCTGCAAGCTAACACACAGGAATGAGCCGACAGGTTTGCACAGTGAGATCTTTTCTGCTCTAGTACCCTTCTAGGGGGGAGGTGTGTGTGTGTGTGTGTGTGTGTGTGTGTGTGTGTGTGTGTGTGTGCGTGCGTGCGTGCGTGCGTGCGTGCGTGCGTGTGTGTGTGCGTGTGTGTGTGTGTGGGGGGGGGGTGGTTTGTTTAGGTCTGAGGTTGTCCGTAGTGTGCCAAAGTTTTGCTGCACCACCAGTACTGTCAGTGCTGGTGTTTGACGAAAGGCTACGGCGAACATTGTGACACCCATCGGACCCCCCTACCACCACCACCACCACCACCACCACCACCACAACCGCCACCAGAACCCCCTTTTTTTATCTTTCTGAACCAAAACAACAAAATGTTGCCGTGGATGCCGTGAAGCAGGCGTAGGTAAGAGACCAGCTTCACCAGGCAGATCGGCAAAGCGCCCTTCATTGAAAGTTATTGCGAGGCGGCCGTGGGTAATATATCACGCCTTTTGTTTCGGGACAACGCTACACCGCCGCCTCCGCGTACAGATGCATCATAGTTGCACAGTGGGCATTTTGTTACAAATAATGTTGTCATCAATTTTCATCTTTTGTTTAAACATATTAGTCTTTTTGGACAAGATAGGTCATATTTCAGCAGGTTGATAAATCCTCTCCCCCTCTCCTCTTCACAGAATGTGCACTTAATTAATTACACAACCTTTAATTGGACAGATTATTCGTAACGGTAGCGCAGCGCTAACTGTACAAACTCAGAGATGGCTCGCGAGTAATTATTTTAATGCCACATTCTCAGCTCGTTGTAATCAGTATATTTCAAATAATTAGTCATTTTCATAGTGGTAGCTATGGATACTCCAAAATAGACAAATTACATTTGCATTTGTATATTAGGGCAGATTTCTCTCTCTCTCTATCTCTCTCTCTCTTCCTCCCTCTTCCTCCCTCTCTCTCTCCCTCTCTGTCTCTCTCTCTCCCCCCTCTCTCTCCCTCTCTCCCTCCTTCTCTGTTCTACATTTCCGCAGCTCTGTAGTGTTAAGGGCCGTTTGATCACCACTTGGTATTTTACGATATCTGCAGGCATTACCTCCTGTTTAATTACCTCACTAATGTGCACTGATGTACGTGATGGATTTTTTACGGAAGCCGACTTCTTAACTATCGGATGCAACGATCATGAGCGATCGGCCCGGCCCCCACCCCCCCCCCCCCCCCTCTCCTCCACCCACCCTCTTAGGGGATAAATGGACTTGAGGAGGATCTGAACACCACCCGAGGACAGAACACTGCAGCCAAGCCCCTTTTGAAAACACCCGCATAGTCGTAGCGCTGTATCCCGTCAAAACACACACACACACACACACACACACTCTCTCACACACATTTCTACACGTGCATACGTTTGCGAGCGTATGACTGGAGGGTGGCGGGGGGGGGGGGAGGGTGCAGGGTGGGTGGGGGGGGTGTAGGGTACAGGGTGGGTGGGGGGTACAGGGTGGGTGGGGGGTAGAGGGTGGGTGGGGGGTGTAAGGGGGGGGTGGGGGGTGAGGGTCAGGTGGGTGGGGGGTGGAGGGTGCAGGGGGGCGGGGGGGGGGGTGTAGGGTAACTGGGTGGGGGGGGTGAGGGTGCCGGGTGGTGGGGGGTGTAGGGTACAGGGTGGGTGGGGGATTGCGAAATGATGACATTGTTAAAACTTCACAGCTTGACTCTGCTATAAGGAGGAGGGAATATTAAACTCATGGCTGGTGTGTCTTGGCGTTGGCGGCAGCAGAGTTGTGGTAAAGAGGGGGAGGGAGAGAGGGAGAGAGGGAGGTGAGGGGGGGGGGTGTCTGCTGGGCCTCACAGTCACATAATTCAGAGTATGTATGTATGTCACCTGAGTGGTGCTCATTATCAGGACTGATTATCCTGCTTCTGCCTCTGCCTCTGCCTCGCTGCCTGGCTGGCACACTGGACCCGCAGGTGGATGCACTCCCCCCCCCCCCCCCCCCCCCCCCCTTCTAAAGTCCACCGGCGATAATTATTCACTGGGAATCTCCGCTATGCCACGCTAAGCTAAGCTAAGCATCATCTGACCGAATGTTCACGTTGAAATGGTAAGAGGGGAGGAGCCGGGGGATGAGTAGGGTGACCAGGAATCACCAAATATTTTAATCTTAAACAAACCAAATGGAGACAAAAAAACAAAAGAAATCCAATAATCAGCTTAAATTGTGTTATTGTTTTGGGGTTTTTGGACCAAAGACGAATGATCACCCTTCACCGTTCACACACACACAGCAAGTGGACACGGGTGACAAGTGACCTCACTGAAGACGTCGTCCCACCGTCCACCAAATACTCAGTTCACACATCTGAATGCTCAGAGTCCCCCACCTCGCCCCACCACCACCACCACTACCTCCACATCCACCACAAGCACCTCCACCTCCCACCACCACCAGCAGCAGCAGCATCAGTTCCCCATCACCCTCCAACCTGCATCGACCAACGCTCTGATCTTTTGTTTTTTTGTTTAGTTCCCCCCCCCCTCCCCAGGACTCCCCTCCCCCCCCCCCCCCCCCCCCACCCCCCTAGTTCCCCCTTGGTCTCGTGTCCTTCCCTTCCTTTTATTGCTTTGTACAGCAAAGCACCATTACTGATCCCCTTCCAAAGCACAAACTAAAAATCTATCCCGTTGTCATTTGCCGCACCGCGCCATCTATCATCGGCGGCGTTTGGCAGCGTCGCGTCCGCGCCGGAGAGGAGGAGGACGAGGAGAGAGGGAGGAGGAGAGGGAGGAGGGAGAGGAGGAGCAGGAGGAGGAGGAGGAGGAGGAGGAGGTGCCGGAGCAGGAGAGCAGAGTCAAGGACTTTCACGCGCAACAAAAAACTCTGTCACAATTATTTATGGCTCTTGCCGGGACACATAATAGGACACATCAGACTGCTGTTTTTTCTGCGTGATGAGCGCCCTCACATCGCTGGCTCCCTTGTCGAAGTGGGTCACCGGCATCTCTCGCCTTACACATACAATTTCCAAGACAATGGCGGCGCACTTGGGGAAGTGACAGTGACAAATACCGGAGCCCCCACGGAAAGCTGGGCAGGCTGTTACATGAGTGATTGCGCCAATAATCATGCAGAGTCGTCACGTGTCCACCGAGCGGGGAGAGAGAGAGAGAGAGAGAGAGAGAGAGAGAGAGAGACAGAGAGAGGGAGGGAGGGGGAGAGAGAGACGAGGGAGGGAGAGAGAGAAAGGGAGACAGAGGGAGGGGGAGGGAGAGAGAGGTGGAGGGAGAGAGAGGGAGAGAGTGAGGGGGGAGAGAGAGAGAGTGGAAGATGGGCAGCAGGAAGGGAGAGCGAGAGAGAGCTTGAGAGAGAAGGGGAAAGAGAGAGAGAGACGTAGAGAGAGTGGGAGATAGGCAGCAGGGTGTGGAGAAAGAGGGATGGGGGGTGGGGGGGGAAGAGAGAGAAACAGAGGGAAAGAGAGAGAGAGATGGGCAGCGGGGGTGGCAGGGGGTGGAGAGAGAGAAACAGAGAGAGAGAAACAGAGGGAGGAAAGAGAGAGAGATTTAGAGAGATGGAGAGGTTGGCAGCAGGGGGGGGAGAGACAGAGAGAATGGGAGAAAGAGAGAAAGAGAGGGGAGGATAGATAGACAGAGAGAGAGAGAGCGAGAGAGATTGGCAGCAGGGATGGCAGGGGGTGGAGAGAGAGAGAGAGAGAGGGACAGAGAGAGGAGGGGGGGACAGAGAGAGAGAGAGAGAGAGAGAGAGGAAGAGAGAGGGGGGGAGGCTAGATTGACAGAGAGATAGAGGGAGAGAAGGCAGCAGGGGGAGGGAGAGAGAGGGCTAGAAGAAAGGTACAGTGAGAGGGGGAGAGAGAAAGAGAGCGATATGACGATAAACACAGACTCGAGGTGAGAGAGAGAGAGAGAGACAGAGAGAGAAGGCAACAGAGGGTGGGAGAGAGAGAGCAAGCAATATATAAAGAGAGAGGGAGATAGAGAAAAAGAGGTAGAAAGCGAGAGAGAGAGAGGAGGGAATAGATAGGGTGTATGGATGAGCACCAATGAGACAGGGTGGAGCTGCGGGTAGAGGGTGTGTGTGTGTGTGTGTGTGTGTGTGTGTGGTGTGTGTGTGTGACGTGGTCAGCGCGCCGTGGTGGGTAGGGGGGGGGGGGTGGTGGGTTAGTGCCTAACAGGTTAGGGGCAATTCATTTTTTATTTCCTTATCATCCATCTCCCCTCCACTTCCTCCTCCTAACCCCCCACCTCCCCCCCCCCCCCCCTTCAGATGGGCTGCTGCTGCTAAATGTCTGTCACTCCGGACGGCGCTGTGTGTGCCGCGGTGGTGCTGCAGCAGCGGTGGTAATTGGGGGTGTGGGGGGGGGAGGGAGGGGGGGGGGGGGTCAGCGGCGGCTGGTTCCTACGTGACCTTTCCTAAACCTCGCCTCCGCCAGGGAATTGGGCAACGAGGCCTTCAGAATTAATTAATTACTCTGCAGCTCCTCCCGGCCCCCCTTCACCTCGAGTGCTGCCACTTGGCCGCAGTTCATGGGAAAAAGGGGGGAAAGTCTCTCCATCCAGTCCCTGCTTCATCGCCACCCTTGGACACCCCCCGCCGCGCACACACACCCACACACACACACACACAACACACACACACACACACCACACATAAGTGCCGGCGGCTCACGCTGACTAGGATCACACTCGGCCCGTGCTGCTGAGTGATACACACCGGGCTAAACACTCACAGACACACACACACCGCACACCCACACCAGCCCCACACACACACGGAACGGCCGCTAAATGTTCCCGATGATCAGAAATCCGAAACAAAATATTGCCGTCGAACTTCCATAGCTACGCCCCCGCCCCCGCCCTCCCGCGGGCGCGCGAGAGAGAGGGCGCTAAAAACTCGACGGCGCCACCCAAACCTCAGACCCCGAGATCGGCGGCTTACAGACTATTGACGAGCGTGTGAAACGAGGTGAGGATCCGTTTGCAGACTTGTGCAACCTTAGCGTATTAACTATAAAAAAAAACCACACACACACCATACCACACACGCACCATCCACAAAGCTTAGCCTAAATTATAAGCAATCCCCCCCCCCGCCCCAAGTGGGGTTTTGGGTGCCGGGAATCTCGGGTTAAATGGTTCACCGGCGGCAAAACCGTACATAAACAATGGCGGTCGCGGCGGCGGCGGCGGGCGGCGCAGACTGTGTGCGGTAAGCAAAGCATATAGCGAAAAGTTGAGTTCTGTCATATCTGTAGGGTAAACAACGACAACAAGAGCCTTAAAACCGTGAAGCCGTCATCCTGCTGTCATCGGGCGTGCCCCACCCACCAACCACCACCCACCACCAACCCACCGCCCACCATCACCACCACCCACCACCACCACTTATAAGAATGGTTCATTGACCCCAGTGAGGGTTGGAATCAGTTGGATCGCTGCCTCTGTTAGATATGATATAATGAGACGCTTCCACAGACTGACAGTATGGAAGAGGAAAAAAAAGACAACAACAACAACAACATGGACGGCGCCCCATTGTTCTCACACGCACGCGATTCCTAAAAATGTCACATTTTCGGTCTCGCCGTCATGCAAATGAGCGGTGTATGTATATATATATATATATATATATATATATATATTTCGTATAACGCCGTAAGAGGAGGCGTTAAATGAAATCGAATCATCTCCAAAGACACGCTCTCTGATCAAGTATGTGTGTGCGTGACTCCCGCTTTCTGAGAGCCTCCTTCTTCTTCGACCGCCGCCGTCGCCGCCACCTCCTCAATTACTTTGGGTGTCAACCGACAGCTATCTGCAAACCGGGGGCATGTTTGCCCACATAATGACAACTGATAGCCGGTGTCAGGCAGGTTATGCGTTTCAATTTGTGTCTGGCAATAATAACAATTACAGCTCACGCAAGTCCTCATTACCTTACAGTATGAATTTGTTTTTTCCCCCTCTCCTCCTCATGCATATTTTCCCAAAACCTGGCCCGGCGGCAATCATTTTCGAGGGCGAGCCATCGGCAGGACAATGGCGCCGGAAAAACAACAGCACACGATGTATTCCATTTGGCATTTGGTTTTAGAATAGCCTCTGTGTCCTTATTGCTGTGCTCGCTGTTATTCTGGGTGCGGCCCCCAGAGACACAGATGAATCCCTGGAATAGGTCAGTTCACACAGAACTAAAATTGTCGTCGTTGAATCATTGTTAAACAAAAACAAACACACTTAAATTATAAAGGAACGTTTTAACGAGGGCACTTTCATATCATGATAAATTGATCAACACGCCTTGGTTAATAAACGCTCTTGATTAATAACCGTGTATTTAGTCTTAAATGAGAGTTTACAGCAAGGTTATTGCAATTGCTTGGTATAAATAACTGCTTTTAAATGTATTCTACACTGAGATAAATGAGTCATGCATTTTGTTTATATGTCCCTTACTTTCAGTAAGTAAAGTTATAGTATTAATAAAATCCTTCTCCAGTGCAATCTGAAGAGTTGCCCTGAAGTACGCCAAATGATATCAGTAAAATTATATTATTTTTTATATATTTAAAGTTTTAAGGAACGATCATTCAATGAATTGAACCGATTTCCATTCTTTAGGCTCAAACCTAGTAGCTACTAACTGCTGAAATACTGTTACTGAAGTGTTGTGTGGCCCTCCAGGCAACACAGGGTGGCAGGGCCAATTCAGTGTCAACATACAAATAAATGCAGTGTTGCAAACTAGGCAAACTTGGTGAAGGGAAGCGTAGCAGTTACAGTGCATTCACAAATAATACAAATCGTGTTGAGCTGAAGGTCACTGCTTCTGTCACTGAGTTGGAGTTTCTCATTTCCATTGTCGGGCATCTGGCCCCCGTAAGTCACTATTACACTAAGCCCAAGACCCTGTATGCCATGGGTCCTGAAAGCGACTAGCCCTGTAAGCCCCTGGCCCTGTATGTCATTGGCCCCCGTAAGTCACTAGCCATCCAAGCCCAGGACCCTGTAAGACACCGGCCCTAAAAGCCATTGGCCCCCGAAAGCAACTAACTCTGTAAGACACCGGCCCTAAAAGCCATTGGCCCCCGAAAGCAACTAGCTCTGTAAGACACCGGCCCTAAAAGCCATTGGCCCCCGAAAGCAACTAACTCTGTAAGACACCGGCCCTAAAAGCCATTGGCCCCCGAAAGCAACTAACTCTGTAAGACACCGGCCCTAAAAGCCATTGGCCCCCGAAAGCAACTAGCTCTGTAAGTCACTGGCCCTATATAAACCATTGGCCCCAAAAGCAAAAAAACTATGTAAGCCACTGGCCCTATAAGCCATTGGCCCCAAAAGCAACTAACTCTGTAAGCCACTGGCCCTATTAATCAATGGCCCCAAAAGCAACTCACTCTGCAAGCCATTGGTCCTATAAGCCATTGGCCCAAAACACCACTACCCCTTTCAAGCCCAAGACCCTATAAGTCATTAGCTCCATAAGCCACTGACACGATAAGCCATTGTCCCCATAAGCCAATGGCCTCTTTTATCCATGACAAATGACAAGCACATCACCTGAGACTAGAGGGCTAAACCATTGTTGTTGTTTTTTGATCATTGCATTCGGTATATAACTGAATGTACTACGGGAGATAGCGCAGCTTTTGGTGTAATACAATACCATGGTATTGATTGAAGGTTAAACAGGATTACGTCTCCTCCCGCTTCCTCCGCTGGGAGGTCAAAGTGTCGAGAGCACGCGCTGGATCTGATTGGTTTAAGTGGACCGGAGCACATCAGATTGGAGGATGTTCGCTGTCACGGACGCCTGATTGATCGCTGTGATCACGGCCGAGCGTCCTCTTTTAATCTGGCGTGTTTTGATTTGAAAATAAATGGTAATGCATGTGCATGACTTTACCGGCCGTGATATACAACCAGAGCATTGACGGCAAAGTGCCTTCACACACTCATTATCGATTACGACACTCCTCAAAGGTCATCCTTGAACTTTAAACACAGGGCGTCACAGGACTGAGGACTGTTGTGGAACGTTCGACGCAACGCAAGTGCAACAGGTTTGCATGTTCGCGGTGACAAACATTGGAGAGCGGAACCATCCGTGTGCCATTACACATTCGTTAACTGGGTGTCTAAAACCAACGTATAATACAAGGAGCCCTGTATCCACCGAGAGGGCTTCTCCGTTTTTTTTTTCGAATTTTAAAGATTCGGTCCATGTCGCCGCTAATTCTAACCGACATCATCCAGGGGGAAGCTGGTCGTATCGTGCCGACACCCATGGATCTCCTCCTCGCCAAATGCGTGGCTGTAGCCCGCGGCCCGTAACCCGGCGTGACACAAAATGATGCCCCTTCAAAGCCACGCTCGCCGGGTAGATATTGTGATGAATCGGGCAGGCGGGCGGTGGGGGGGGGGAGGGCTGGGACGCGTTGAGCAGGACTCTGACACTGCGGCATGATAATTTTCCAAAGCAGAAGCCTATAAGTATCTGACAGGCCACCGATGCTGACTCGGCAGTCTGTTACAAAATGGCAGGCGTGCCCTTTTATGTCGGCGCATGTTTCACGGCAATTGGACAATCAGCCACTGCAGTGAAAATCCATAGTATCGATCGCCCCCTGTATCTTCTCTATAATTCTCCAGCAGGAAATCCCTGATGACAAATTATATCTGCGGCGGTTTTGATTGGCGCTTTCATGTAAGTGATCTCCAAGGGCAGAGCAGAGGAACCGGTCGAGGGTTTATTAACTAGGTGGAAACCCGTCTCTGTTTCCCCCCCCCCCCCCCCCCCCGTACATCAGCCCCCCCCCCCCGCCCTCACGGCAGCCAGATGTTCTGTCGGAAAACCGCGGGGGTCCCGAGTCAGACCTGCTCCAGCGGTTTAGGATTCGGAGCCGGCCATGCAGACCAACCCGACGGTATGCGGAGACAGGGAGAATCGGGCGGGGGGGGGGGGGGGGGGGGGGGGGGGGACAGCTCTCGAAAGCATAGCTAGCTGTGAAGGTGACTGTCTCCTGCTGTCTGCCGGGGACTGCGAGAGAGAGAGAGAGAGAGCGGCATAGAGAGAGAGTGAAGGAGAGAGAGAGAGAGAGAGAAGGACAGAGAGAGAGAGCGAGAGAAGGAGAGAGAGAGAGAGAGAGGAAGGGAGATTCACATTCGCACATTCACATGCGAGGAATAAAGACAATAATTCTTGCATCAGATATTAGCCAACTTTTTTTTTTTTTGCTGTTTATTTCGACACCGGCGCAAAGTCATCACCGCATTTCATTACGAGCTACAACCTTTTTTTTACAAGACCATCTTTAGCCCGTCGACGCTTTTTATTAGACCTTTGTAAATTGTGCCGCAGTGTTAAGTTTCAATTTAGTATTAATGCAAGCAGCCATCTCCTCCGAGCGATAGAGAAGGCCAGATCCGAAACAATTTTCCTCCTGCATCTTCCATCTGCCGTAATGGCTCCCCCCCACAAATGTGATGCTTGTGAATATAACGGCGGCGGACGGCAAGTACAAGACAAATCAAATGACGCACGGGCCTCTCTCTCTCCTTCTCCCAGTGTCTGTCTCCCTCTCTCTCCCTCTCTCTCTCTCTCTCTCTTTCTCTTTTAGCTGTGGGCACTTGATATGTACAACAAGCCTTATCATTATTCATGTCGGGCGCGCGGCCCCCCCCCAGACCTCAACATCAACTTTCTAATCCTGCCCGGGATGCTTAGCGGCCCGCGTCAAAATTGCCTCGGAAACTTTATTTATTTTTTGGTCCCGAATCCGCGTGGTGGGTGTCATAAATCCGATGGTTTCTGAAAGGAGACCCGGGGACAGAGGAAGCCCTTTATTGGTGGTGGTGGTGGTGGTGGGGGGGGTGGGGGGGGGGGGAGGGAGGGCGGGTGGTGGATAACGTTGCACATAATCCAGCTTCTGACAGAGGGACTAGAGGGAGCTGGCGTGGTTTACAGGATGCCCCCGCCCCCCCCCCCCCCCACCCACCAACACCCCCAACTCCCTCCCTCCCTCCCTCTGTTCCCCTTCAGACAGACGTGAACCACAGCACAGAGAGGCCTGCGCTCTCATCTCTCCTCCTCCAGCCAGTCAGAGGCGGATAATCTTACAACTGTGTGTGCGTGTGGTGTGTGTGTGGTGTGACCACAGGGTCGGCTGGGGGAGGGGGGCGGGGGGAAGGGCAAGAGTGTGTGGTGGGGAATGGGTGGGGGGGGGGGGGGGGGGATGTGGGGGGTGGGATGAGTAAGTATTAGAAGGTTGTAAATGGTGTCAGTATCGCGTGTTGGTTTTGCCCCCCGGCTCGTATGCGAAGCAGCTACGGTCCCTAGGGGCCCCGGGCCGCGGGGAGTTGGCTTTGTCAACCTTTGTCTGAGGACTTAATATGAAAAACACTAATGAGCAGCCATTCCTATTGCTCTGTTTAATTACTCAAGAGAGAGAGAGAGAGAGAGAGAGAGAGAGAGAGAGGGGAGAGAGAGAAGAGAGAGCAGAGAGCGAGGAGGGAGAGAGAGAGAGAGAGAGAGAGAGAGAGAGAGGAGGGGAGGAGAATAGAGAGAGAGGAAGATGAAGGGGGAGAGAGAAGAGAGAGAGGGGGCGACAGAGAAAGGGAGAGAGAGAGAGGGAGAGACAGAGGAGAGAGAGAGGGAGGGCTAGGGAGAGAGAGAGAGACGAGAGAGAAGAACGAGAGAGAGCAAGGGCCGCGTGTGCACGCTCAGTGGGTGCACGTTGCCGTGGCGTTCATTTACGAGGCCCTGGCTGTGCTTGCTGCTGCTGCTGCTGCTGCTTGCTGCTG
>PIJE02002409.1:0-12945 GCA_002895965.2 Coryphaenoides rupestris | reverse complement strand
TGCTGCTGCTGCGCTGCACTGATACATTACACATAAACATAGTTATAATTGCCTCCTTTTTATTGTTCAGAGATACTTTTGAAGAGCCGCGATAATAATGCAAAAAGCGGGCGTCCCTGTGTTTCCTCGCGTGAAGCCTTCCGTCGTCTTCCATATAGGACGCCACTGCCGTCGCCTGAGATAATGCATTTTATACCCAGAATGTTCTCATCTTTAGAATGACACCGTTCATAAGGACAGACGTTAAAAATGTGTCTCTCTCTCAAATTGCTGGCGGACTCGACTATGAATCTTCCGTATGGATTCTACGGGGGCATCTTAAGAGGTAGTCCCCCCCCCCCCCCCCCCCGTCAATAAATGAAAGGCTTGAACAAACAAATATCATTTCCCGAAGCAAAAATAAATCTTCCGTTGCCGTCCATCTACTCCTCTGGCAGACGTGCCATTTAAAAAATCTCACTAAAGTGACATCACTCCCGAGATTGAAACCACTATTTCATTGAGCAGAAAATTGCTATTGAATTTGGAGCTGAATAATTGGAAGCCATGTTCCGACACAACACAAGCCGATCGGAGGGGAGGGTTGGGGGGGGGCTATGTGTTTTACTGTCACTCTCAGGCCAATGACATCCTGAAGCTGAGCGGCAGAAATGGTATGGGGGGGGGGGGGGGGGTATTGTTGGACAGAACGTCGCTCCCCTTTGTATATGAGCCACATCAAGCGAGGACGGAGTTGGGAGGCAATTTGAAGGAATGCATTTCACTTTGATTTGATAGGAGGCAGTGAATGAGAAAAGGAAGGAAGAAACAGGGAAAGAAAGAGAGAGAGAGAGAGAGAGAGAGAGAGAGAGAGAGACAAAATGCCTTCGCGGAGAACAAAAACAGCACTCGATTTGACCTTACATTTGCTCTATTGGTTTGAACGTGAGCTACAGGTTATTTGACCAGATCTGACGCTATAAAAACAAAATAAAGAAACGGACAAACAATATATTGGCCTTCATCGGTGGCAAAACTAGATGAAAGAAACGGAAAGTGAACGCATACGATGAACTAGTAGTCGAGGGCATCCGACTTTTACAGCGTCGACCGGCATTGAGAGCCTATTTTGCCTCCATGATACTACTTATTTTGAAGTAAAAAAAAAGGCAGATATTAGCGCAAGGGATAGAAAAGCGCTGGGGTGTTGAATATGATTTGATTCTTTAAGGATTTGATTGGATCACGGTGACGGAACACACCGGCCCAACTGTGTGTGCGCGCGATTATCCCCTTACAGGCTTCACAAGACGTCAGGGGAACGGCTTACGATTTCTGTGGTTGAAATGTCGAGCCTGCGTGTGCGTGTGTGTGTGCGTGTGTGTGTGTGTGTGCGTGTGTGTGTGTGTGTGTGTGCGCGCGCGGAACCAGTTAGCGGTGGCAAAATATCGTTTTAAGTTTACGCCGATGAGATTATAACTCTGTGGTTCCGTCGTAACGCTGTGCCTGATACCGACGTATATATTTTTTGGAATATAGAGTAAGTAATAGGGCTGTGGTGAAAGAGCTGACACGGTCCCCCAAAATAATAATAATAATAATAATAATAATGACGTCGCAGCGACTTTAATAACAGATAATATTCACTGGTGTAGACGGTGACCCGTGTATGTTGTTGCATGTGGCAGCAGGTATGTCACGCGTCACCTTTGCCTCGGCCTCGTCTGTTTAACAAAACAAGAGCTGCCCTCCTCCTCCGCCCTCCGCCCTCCGCCTCCTCGACTACACTGTGGGCTACGCTTGACTGCCCTCTCGTCTTCATCTTCATCTTCCGCGCCACTCCCTCCCCCCCTCCCCCCCTCTCCCCCACCCGTCCCATCACCCAATGATCGTTTTGTGAACCCTTTAGCCCACCATTGGTTGAGAGACTCCGAATGACACTGTGTCTCTGCAGAAGATTCATCCTTCTCCCTCCTCTCTCTCTTCCCCCCGCCCCCCCCCTCCATCTCCCCTCACCCCCCCCCCCCTTCTTCCCCCTCTCTTTAATCTATCTCTCTCTATATATCCCCCTTTCCTCCCTCCCTCCCTCCCTCCCTAAGGCCACTGGTAATACGGATGGCCAGCGGACACACACACGCCTCACACATCTGCAAGCATCCGTACACACAAACACACACACAGACACACACACATACTCAGTCAGACCCACCCACACCACAACCCCCACCTCACCCCTTCCTCCCCCCCTCCCACACACACACACACACACACACACACACTCTCTCTCTTTGCGATGGCCACTGTGGTTGGCCGGTGTAATGTGCTTTGTTGTGTGAAGGCATCAATCAGACCGGAGCAGATTATTAGAGTGTCTGAAAGAGATCAAACAATGTTGCCGTCCGCACCCGCACACACACACACACACACACACACACACACACACAACACACACACACACTCGGCGTGATTTACAGGCGGGCTGATAAAGTACTGCAGCTCTCTGTCAGGGGCTACATGACGGCTCGCCGCGCTCTTAGGATAAATTATTGCGGAGGCCAGCGGTAATGTCTCTCCACCTAGCAACCAGCCGGGCTGGGCCGCTGCCAGGGGAGCCCAGCCCTCCGTCTGCCCGTAATGGCTCGCGTCTGGGGTCAGCAGTTACTGTATGCTGCTGCTGCTGGGGCTGGTGGTGCTGGTGGTGCTGGTGGTGGTGGTGCTGGTGGTGGTGGTGGGGCTGCACAAACATGGCCACACACAACCACACGCATGCATGTATACATACAGCACACACACACACACACACACACATATTTCATACATATTTGCACAGGCACACAAATACACGTGCACATGCATTTACACCAAGAGACACACATACACACACACACACACACACACACACACACACACACACACACATACGTTCACACATGCACAAAAATAAACACACAGATTTACACATTCACTCATGCACACATATACATTTACACACTCACTCACTCACACACACATATACATTTACTCTCACGCATGGCACGCACACACATTTACACATGCACACATATACACAGACACACATTTACACATGCACACATATACACAGACACACATTTACACAGAAACACAACACATGCACATGCACATACATTTACACACTCACACATACGTTTACTCTGACGCACACACACACCCACATACACAGACACACACTTCGCACACAGATGAATGCTTGCATGCATGCAGCCGCGCCACACACACACACCCCCTCCTGCCTCCTCTGTCCCGGTGCCTTTGGAAGTGTGGCTAAAAGACACTTAGGTGTCCGCTGGAGGCTGAGCGGTCACAGGGGAGCCGGCCCGGGTCTCCGCTCCCGCCGCCGCCGCAATTCTGCAGCACTGCAACATTTCAGAAAAAAAGCAGAAACTAGAAGGTTCCACAACAAGACGGAGCTTCAGGGGCCGCACCGCCCCCCCCCCCCCTCTCCCTCGTCCTCGTCCTCTCTCTCTCAGACACACAAGCACAGACAAAGAGAATCTTTATATATATATCTTATGGTAGTAGCTCAAGAGGTAAGAGTGGTTGTCTGGCAACAGGAAGGTTGCAGGTTCGATCCCCGGGCTCCCCCTAGCTAAGTGTCGAGGTGTCCCTGAGCAAGACACCACCTAACCCTAACTGCTCCTGACGTGTTGGTTGTTACCTTGCATGGTTGACACCGCCGTCGGTGTATGAATGGGTTAATGTGAGGCAATGCTGTAAATCGCTTTCGATAAAAGTGCTATATAAATGCAATCCATTTATCTACGTATATAAAGTAACTCTCACGCTCAAGATTAACTCTCACCAACGGCTGAGAGTTGCCGGATCACTCAGACCGGACTTGGACCTTATACCCGTCATAAAAGCGCCAAACAAGGAAATAGTTTCTGAAAACAATTTGACAACAAGTCAAATTTGCTGTGCGCATTTTAATACAGCCCACCCGCCATTTTACGAGGCATTGTCCTGCAGAGAAACAGTCCAAAGGTGCACATGGTGGGGGTGGAGGGGGAATGGGGGGGGGGGGGATACATCTAAATAAGTCACTGCACAGAAGTGGATTTCCCGCTAAGAGACGAGCCATCACTATTTCATACGGTGAGTCTCTCCTCTGTGGCTACGGCATTCCATGCAAGGTCACCGCCGGCATCGGTAGGCGAGGAGAGGCCAACAAACTGTGAAAGGAAAACTTCACAGCGATGCTAATAAAAGATGGACGCCGTCGATTGACCCCGATGAATATTTCACCGAGGCTTTCACTCCATTAGAGCTTTTTGACCGCGCCTTTCGATAAAAATGAAAATAAAAAGTAACCGAAAGTGGCCATTGTCCGTCTGTCCGTGCGCGGTGTGAGCTTAAGTGTCACGGGAAAGGTAGACGAGGCTCGGGCAACGGCTTCCCACGCGTCGTCCGCCATTTTAGCGGTGACGGGCGTGATCTGGCTTCCCCTACACCCACCAACACCACAACCACCACTAGCACCACCGCCACCGCCACCGCCACCACCCACCCTCCCCTGTGTTATCTCGCTCAAAGCAGTGCCATCCCTCCATTGTAATAATGTCGCTCGCACGGCAGCCCTTGGAATGACCTTTCTTTAATTAACTGCATCTTGACGAGCGGATCTACATAGAATGTGAAGGTTAATTAATGAAGTATCACTGCTCGCTCTTAAAACCATCACCTAGCCGATGACAGCCAGCCCACCATTCTCAATTCTAACCCCACCCCGCCCCGCTCCCTTCTCTGCCTCCGCCTCCGCCGCCACCACCACCACCACCACCGCTGCCACCACCTCCACCACCACCGCCTCCTCCACCTCCACCCCCAATCTCATTAGCAATAGTGGGCCAATGGACAGCTCGGCTCAAGCCACTGAATTTGAGCAAATTGCATCAAAGACGGCCTCTGCTTTGATACTCTTCATATGGCTCCATAAGCAGCTTCTAACTCTACTCTACTTTAAATAATATATGAGAGTGCTTACAAACACACACACAAACACGCACACAAGCACGCACACACATCCTTGCATCATATAATATGTGTTTGTGTTTTCTCTGAGGTATGAATCTCGTCGGTGCACACCCATAAATAATTCAAATAAAAGGTAAAATAATATTTCAATTAAGATCCATGTAGGCCTAATCTGTTTTCCGGAGCGCTAAAGAAGTGCATGATGGATGGTGATGGATAACGCTTGTATTATTGTTTCGTTTCATCTTGATAAGCTCGATATTTAATCTCGGGGACGTATTTCGGCGTCGCTTATCCCCGCCGTTTCGGAAAGGGGATCCTCGCCGGCGCACCTCGGATAGCTGCTAAAAGTGTCCATCTTGGGTGTGCTGGGCCGGGGGGACAGGTACCAGATGGGGGGGAGGGGGGCTCACGGTTTATCTGGAGCGTACGATTACAGAAAGCCAGCCGCGCCGATGCAGACACTGAGAGCTGTTCCGCGATCCATAATCTATCACGCTAGACGATGCGGGATGAGATATATACCTGCTGCTGCCAAAAGCATGTAGGAGAAGAGAGAGAGAGACCTTGGACCGAGGGGGGGGGGCGGGGGGGCGGAAGAAGAAAGGCCTCGTCGGCGAGATCTGTTATCGCAGAGTTTTCGGCGCTCCTGGTCGTCGAGACTTCCTCTCGCCGCGCCTGTTAGAGGGCAGATAAGCCGGACATCGGAAAAACACATTTTAAATACGCCTCACATCTCATCACGTTGTTATACTTTCTCGTGAGCGCCTTCCGTACGTCTCAGGTGATTGTTGGGTGGGGATTTGTTCCAAAGCACTTTTTAAAAAGCGATCCTTAAAAATTCCTGCGTTTGCGACGATGGATGCATTGTGTGCCGCCTGTTGACGAGGGGGCCAACGCATCTAAGCTTTGTCGGTCGTCAGCGGTTTTCTTCCGATTTTGACGGTGCGGGCACGTCGTAGGTAAACCCTCGCGAGGCGCGTGGGTTCGGTGGCGTGAAGTTTCCGGAAGTAACCGCTTTGACGAATGCTTATGCGTCCTTTGTATTTTATTTACCGCACACATATGTACAGTATGTACACAACACAGACAACAGACAATAGACTTTCCCCGTCCACGCCGTTCCATGGAACCTGCAGGCGACCAAACCACACCTCGGGAAGAGAGGAAGGAATGAAGGAAGGAATCCAGTCGATATGCAAACGTTTACCATTTTTTTGTTTCAAAGATTATGTTAAATAACCGGCCACGCCTTATTAATAATTACAGATATACGAACTCTGAAGAGATGGAAAAAAAAACACCACTGAAGAAGCTCCAGATATCTCCTGAAAGACGAAGACGAAGGGAAAACACACACACAGACAGACACACACACACACACACAAAGGCTGAATGAAGCTCTCATTATTCCCGCCTGGTTCCCCCCATAAGATTCTGCAAAGGTATACTAAAGCCCTAATTGGTGTAGCTTTTTCTACCACTTGCGCGGTGTCACAACTTCACTGATGACTGTCAGTGTAAACTTTATGTGTAGGGAGCGGGGCGGATTTCCCAGTCGTAGCATCTATCAGATTTTCCTTTCACTGCTCGGATGACACCCCACTAAAAGCTGGCACGCCTGCGTCTCCCTCCCCCCCCCCGCCCCCCCACACCACCCCAACACCCCCCCCCATCCCCCCTCCCCCGTGCACACACACACACACACACACACACACACACACACACACACACACACAAACCCCCCCGCTTGTCACCAAAGACAACTGGATGGGTGGGTGAGGAAGAGGGGGGCGGGGGGGGTGGGGGGTGGGGGTGTAGAGAGAGAGGGGTAGAGGGGTGGGCGACGGGGTGGGGGTGGGGGTGGGGTGCGGTGGGGGTGGACTGAGTGTTTTGAGAGTTTGAAACAAAATAGCTGGTGCAGCATTCCCCCCCATCCCCCCCCCCCCCCCCCACTCCTCCTCTGCCGCCACTCCGGGTATTCCTTGTGAAACTCCTTGACACGAGAGGATTTTTACAGGGGAGTGGAGTGGAGTGAAGTGAGGGGTGGGGGTATAGGCTGGTACGCTCTCTCTCTCTCAGGCTGGAGGTGGGCTGCGGGCTGTGGGTGAGCGGGCAGGTGGGTGGATGGGTGGGTGGGTGTGTGGGTGGGGTTGCGGCTGAGGGTGGTGGCGGAGAGTGGAGTGGGTGCAGACTAGATAGCCTGGTGTAGTGTAGAGTAGAACAGGCTGGCGATGGGGTAAGGGGGTGGTAAGGGGGGGTGCTGGAGGCGGTGAGCATGGGGGGGTCGGGGGGGCGGTCCACAATACGTTTCATGGTGACAGGGATCCTCCCTGTAGTGTGTGGTGTGTTTTTATTCTTCTTCCTTCCTTCCTTCCTTCCTTCCTTCCTTCCTTCTTTCCCTCCTTCCATTAGCTCCTGACTCACTCTGTTGCCCCGCAGCCCCGGCCGGCCGCCGGAGAGGAGGAGGGAGGAGGAGGGAGGAGGAGGGAGATTTAAGTGGCCAGTCAAGTGAAATCCCCACGGTTTGGCAGGTGTGAGATCTGGCTTCATTATCTACCGACACCTCTGTCCAATTATGAGCCCTGCTCCCTCTGTGACCGCCGTGCGTGCGTGCGTGCACACACACTCAAGCACACACACGTGCACATAAACAGACACACAGACACAGACACACACACAAACAGACCCCCCCCCCCCCACACACGTGCACATAAACAGACCCACACGCACACAGACAGACCCACACACACACATACACATAAACAGACCCACACACACACACGTGAACACAAACAGAACCACACACACACACACACACACGTGCACACACACACATGCACACAAACAGACACATGCAAATGCACACAAACAGACCCACACACACACACACATGCGTGCACATAAACAGAGCCATACACACACACACTTTGGGTGTGTGTATGGCTCTGTTTGTAGGCCAATGTGTTTTTGTATTGTTTGCAGGGCATGCTGTGGGCCGCCATATTGTTATCCCACTTCTAAAAGGATGTTCTGTGTGTCACGACATCATCGGCAACACATCAAACACACACACACATACACACACACACATAAACACAGATACGCACACACAAAATACATTACATTTGTTTTGAGAGAAGCAAAATACTCACAAACACATACATAAAATTATAAAAGTGTGTTAACTGTGTAGATATGCATATATTCTGGTTGGAATTGCTTTTTGGTTTCAAAGTCACATTTTGTTGCTGAGCTAAATAAAAAAGCGTTAATGGTCAGTTTCTAACAAGTGGAATTAGGACTTTCTATAGAGATAAGAGAGAATCAGGGGGGGGGGGAGAGAGAGAAAGGGAGAGAGAGGAGGGATAAAATGCATTTGTCTTGGGATCAAACGATTTGCTGGCTTTGATACATCTCTGCTGCTTCCCCGTTTTGCTGAGCCACTGGTTCCAAAATGTCAGCTGCTACAAACTGGAACGGTGCCTTGTAGTTCGCCTCAAACAACCACAGCCTCCTCCTCCTCCCTCCCTCCCTCCCTCCCTCCCTCCCACCCTCCATCCCTCCCTCCCTCCCTCCCTGGCCTGATTGTGGACACCCCCTACTGACAGTGTAGGCCAAAACACTCCGCCACACACACACACCACACACAGAGGGGCACGCATGAGAGAGAGAGAGAGAGAGAAGAGAGAGACAGAGAGAGAGACAGAGAGAGACAGAGACAGAGAGACAGAGACAGAGACAGAGACAGACACAGAGACACAGAGACACAGAGACAGAGACAGGCTGCATGCTCTTCCTCTCATTGTTAACATTTACATTCTCTCACTTCTACTCGCCACAATGGCTTCCTCTAAATCCATGTCGCCCACTCCATGTCCAGTTAGTTACACCTTTCACTAATATTAATAAATTCATAAAATACACACACACATAACACAACTGCCTGGGTTTTTCTCTCTCTCCCTCTCTCTCTCTCTTTCTCCATTTATGAACTTTATTTTGTATTCATTATGTACGCATCATTTCATCATTAAGAACACATTTTAGTTTTGTTGTTTTTAATTGAGATTACTGGTGGCAGGGGGGCGAAAATGATCATTGAGCAGGTATACGATGCCACACACACACACGCGCATGCACGCACACACACGCGCGCACGCACACACACACATGCGACACGCACACACACACACTCTCTGGTCTGTTCTGTAGTTGGACACCATCCTCTGCTGCCCTCTCCTCTGCATCAGTTGGCAGATACAAAGAGCATACTGCTGATTCCTGTGGCCATGTGCTCCCTTTGTGTGTGTGTGTGCCTGTGTGTGTGTGTGTGTGTGTGTGTGTGTGTGTGTGTGTGCCTGTGTGTGTGTGTGTGTGCTGTGTGTGCCTGTGTGTGTGTGTGCCTGTGTGTGGTGTGGTGGTGGGGGGGGGGGGGGGAGGGTCGTGTACGAGGCATAAGATGGACTCTGAGACATCGCTAACTGTGATGCCTGCTGCTACTGCGGGTGCCAGAAAGCAGTGTGTGTGTGTGTGTGTGTGTGTGTGTGTGTGTGTGTGTGCATAATGTGACAAGTTACACCTTATTTTTTTCCTTCAGACAAATTTCGGTTAGTTTTATTGTGTTCATTTTTCAGTGAGGTGAGCTGGGGGTGGGTGGTGGGTGGGGGGGTGGATTTGTTCATTTTTGTTCACACAAAATTATCCACGCACAACAAGAAAAAGCAGCAGACTGGGGCTATAGCACTACTTGTGGCGATACTTTGACCTCACAAAACATTGACTCCCTCTTTGATGATAAATGAATTTACTCCCGAATCCCACGCAAGAAGAGAAAAATGAAATCAATTAATAATGAGCGAAAATACTCAAAAGCCTCCACAGCACGACAAAACACAGGGCGCCCTGAGGTGGCAAAGGCCTGTAAATATTTTATGTCTAAATAGGATTTTAGGTCGCTTCTGTGCTTTATGACAGTCTCAGTGCAAAGGAACACACAGCCAAATCATAAAGCTGCACACTTTTAAAATCGAAACACTTTTTTCTGGTCTATCTCCAATCACTCTTCACACTTAAAAAGATCTCACACAATCAAAAGAAACAACTTGAGATTGGCCTTTTTGATTGCGCGGCGTTACTTGTGCGCCCCCGGGTGGCGACTCCGCGTAACTGCAGCTGCCAAACCGACAAGTCATCGCGCAATTAAAGCATCTGCCGGTTGTGTGTGTGTATGTGTGTGTGTGTGTGTGTGTGTGTGTGTGTGTGTGTGTGTGTGTGTGTGTGTGTGTGTGTGTGTGTGTGTGTGGCGGGCAGGCCGTGATGCCTTGTGACAGCTCCTCGCCATTAAGCAACTGTAAGCATCTGGCGGGCCTCTGTGGGGGGAAATAATGTGACAGAGCTGCCCCCCCCCCCCCTCGATTGTTGCCCTTGTCTCGCAGGGGTGGGGGTGTGAGGGGGGGGGGGGGGGGGGTTGTAGAAGGACGTCATAGCATCACTCAGTAATACTTGCCCGTGTCTTGGTAAAATTGAATCGTGGGGAATGGGGTGTGGTGTGTGTGTGGTGTGTGTGTGTGTGTGGTGTGTTTGATTTCTGGCAAATTAAGAAATTGGGGGTAGTTTGGGCACTAGGCCAGACTACATTGATTATGTGGTCAATAACATGATATCTAGAGCAATATAGGCAGCTGGGGCTCTTGGAATGCTCAAGGTTATACTGAAGGAATATATATATATTACAGTATATATATATATTTATATATATATCAAACAACAGTGTAATTCAAATTCTAATAGAACTGTATGATGATGTATGAATTGGCAAGAGTACTCCACTAAAAGGGGCCTGGTATCTGGGGATTGATGGTGTGTGTGGTGTGTGTGTGTATCTGTGTGTGTGTGTGGTGTGTGTGTGATGTGTGATGTGTGGTTGCTGTGTGGTGTGTGGTGTGTTGTGTAATAGAAATAGGGGGTCTAGATCAAAGTGCTGATACAGAACAGTGGCCTGGTCCATCCTACCGGCTTGGGGCTGAAGTGGTCCTCCGTTAATTAGCCCATCTCAGAGGCCATTTGTCTGCTAGTGTAACCGTGGTCTTTTGATGTAATTCATACGTGTGAAATGTTGTGTGTGTGTGTGTGTGTGTGTGTGTGTGTGAGAGAGAGGAGAGAGAGAGAGAGAGAGAGAAGAGAGGAGAGAGAGAGGAGAGAGTGAGAGAGAGAGAGAGAGATAGAGCAGTGAGAGAGAGAGAGAGAGAGAGAGAAAGAAGATAGAGGGTAGAGAGAGAGATAGGAAGACGAAGAGAGGAGAAGAAAGAGGAGAGGCCAGAGAGTACTGCTGATGGATGATGAAAGAACTGACAGCAGCGTAGCAAGAGCAGCTCCTGTAAAGTCCAAAGTTAGTATACAATCTGATCATTCCAGGTAGTAATTTTCTCACAACTCCTATTATTGCCTTTAACAGCTCATTCAGCAAGGAGTGTACATGTTAGAGCAGAATTGCGATCCTCTATAGAGGTCCAGAGTGTCCGTGCGAGTAACAGATAAAAAGTGTTATGACGGTGTGGACGACGCAAATAACAAAAGATAAGAGAGATGACAATCCGCATCTGGAGGAAATGAATGGAGAAGTCGCCCTGCAAGAAGTGTAAATTATCATGAGATATCTGTTACGATACGAGGGTGCAAATGTCAATAGTTTAATAAAGATGTCAGTCGAGAGTGTTCTCCGCGGCACCACTTACCCTCGAGCGCTCTCCGGTGACATTTAAACTGATTTGTTAAAACATATCCAAGTGAGTAGAGAGGAAGAGTAGACGACTAGAGCGAGTATTTAAATATGCAGGGACAGCAAATAGGTAGAAGGTCGGAGAAGAAAAATAAAGGTAGCCTGATAAGGAATCCAGAGGATCTTGCGCGGAATAAGACACGAACCGAAGGAGAACGCGGGATCCGTACAGCTATCTCATCGATTCATATAGAAGAATGACGGACAGCTGCTTTCACCTTGAGAAAGCGTACCGTGTGTGTGTGTGTCTGGTGTGGGTGGTGTGCGTTGTGTGTCGTGTGTGTGTGTGTGTTGTGTGTGTGTGTGTGTGCGTGTGTGTGTGTGTGCTCTTCAGCCAAGGGGAGCAAAAGAAGAAGAAATTATTCCATTGTCTCCTCTTCCACCACCGCTATCAAATTTCCACACTTCCACGCCACTTGTGTGAAATGTTCCCGTTTTTGACACACCGATAAAGAATTCCCGTAGCGTGCCATCAATATTTGTATAGAATAGGTACAAGTCACACACACACACACACACACACACACACACAGTGGTGATAAAACCAGCTTTGTACGGACCATTAAAACGCACTGTATGACACGTGGGTGAACGCACACAATGCCGCCTGTCTGTCTGCCCGGGAAACGCTGCCTCAGCACGGATGAAGGCGGGAGAGGAGAGTTCATGTAAGACAATAAGCGAGGTTCACGGAGCAGTTAAGGCCTGCGATGACAAATGGTTGTGACTTTAACCCACATATTTATATCGGCCCACTCCAGTGTAACTGTCAGTAATTAGTTGGGAGTAAAATAAAATAAATACAAGGAATTGGGACACAATTAAAATTGGATACAGTTGATTTTTTTTTTATTCGCGTAATTGTTATAGCCTATATATACTTCACCTATATTTTTATACGTCTCCTATGACTTAGACTTGCTGTACATTTGTAAATCTGTTATTTTATTTTTATTATTCGACTGTTTGTTTCTCTATTGTTTTATTCTACTGCTATGCCACCTGTCACAAGAATCTCCTTCGGGATTAATTAAGTTCTATCTTATCTCATTTTATCTTATTGTTGTAATAATGGTTGAAATTGTGTTTCTAAAAAGGGTTGGGTGACCACTTCCATGGTTCGCCAGCAGGGGGCAGTATTGTTCAATAGAGCAAAACTATTTCATACAAAT
>PIJE02002408.1:63413-69014 GCA_002895965.2 Coryphaenoides rupestris | reverse complement strand
GGGACTGGGAGTGCTGGTCCCACAGACGGAGCTGAACCAGTTGGAGGACCAGTACCTGGCCCACAAACAGGTTAGCAGTAGCAGTGAGGGACTAGCGTATATAGCAGTCAGTATGGGGGAGCGGTCCCTTTAAGAGCCGCTGGTCTCTGTACTGTCTAACCCCTACCTGCTCCTTAATGACCTGTCTCTGTACTGTCTAACCCCTACCTGCTCCTTAATGACCTGTCTCTGTACTGTCTAACCCCTACCTGCTCCTTAATGACCTGTCTTTGTACTGTCTAACCCCTACCTGCTCCTTAATGACCTGTCTCTGTACTGTCTAACCCCTACCTGCTCCTTAATGACCTGTCTCTGTACTGTCTAACCCCTACCTGCTCCTTAATGACCTGTCTCTGTACTGTCTAACCCCTACCTGCTCCTTAATGACCTGTCTCTGTACCGTCTAACCCCTACCTGCTCCTTAATGACCCGTCTCTGTACTGTCTAACCCCTACCTGCTCCTTAATGACCTGTCTCTGTACCGTCTAACCCCTACCTGCTCCTTAATGACCTGTCTCTGTACTGTCTAACCCCTACCTGCTCCTCCTCAATGATCCTCACTGTAGCTTTCCTCCGGATAAAAGCGTCTACCAACGTAAAAACTCCACCCTTACGATCAGCCATCTTGCTCGTCTTTCCGCGCGCGTCTCCTGCTCACCGCGACGGCGACGACTCACCGATGAAGTTGAGGTAGCCCTCCCCTCCCAGGGCGTGGGTGAGCAGGCGAATCATCTTGTGCAGCTGGATGCCGCGGTCGATGACGGCCGTCATGGGGGTCCGGGAGCTCATGTTGGTGTACATCTCCTTGTCCATCAGCCAGAAGGCCAGGGTCTTGTCACCCACCAGCGCCTGGGGGGGGGGGGGGAAGCGGTAAACCAGTGGAGGGGCGGGTCATTAAGGAGCAGGTAGGGGTTAGACAGTACAGAGACAGGTCATTAAGGAGCAGGTAGGGGTTAGACAGTACAGAGACAGTAACCCTGAGTAATGTATTCTGCTATTTTCCATGCGAGTTTGACACACAGGGGTTCAGGGTTATTTATGAATGTCTTTATTAATATGTATGACTTAGTTTAATTGTGATGACTTCTGGCCAGCCTGAGGTATATCCTTCAGGGGTGATAACGACGACGAAGATAATAAATAAGAAAATCAAAAATGAAACAACATACTGTATATTATAAAGGAGCCTGTACATCTTTATTCACCCGCTGTTCGGCCGGGTCGTAATACTTAACCGGTTGAATGCAGAAGGTGAAAGGTTAAAGACATAAATAATGAATAAGAGGTTCTATAGCATAGCAACATCATGCGCCAGGTAGCCGACAGCCAGAAGAAGACGTTTTCACGCTGAGGCCGTGAAGCAACTTTCTCTCCGTATAATATGAAGTTAAAAGCGTCCCTCCTGCAACGCGTCTGGGTTTCAGTGACCGCGTCCTTGAGAACGTGGCGGTTGACGTCCAGATCGCATCCCTTCCTTCGCGGGAGATCTTCCGTCTTTTGACAGCGAAATGGGTTTTCAAGTGCAGACGACACCGATACTGTAATCGGTATTTGAATAACCGACGGAATATCTTCCGGTTACAATGCACGCAGTTGGCCCGCAGTTACTCACAACATGGAACTATTTTATTATATTTATAAATAAATAAAGTATATATATACATAAATAAATTAAATGAGATATGTTTTTAATGGGATTTACTCTGACAAAAGGAAGCACCAGACTCTTACCTTGGAGATATTACGCTCTTACCTTGGTAGTTTAAAGCTCTTACTTTGAAAGTACTACACTCTTACCTTGAAAGCGCTGCGTTCTAAATGGCCCTTTAACCTTGGACGTCTACGCTGAGTGCAGATTCTATTAGAACCCGAGTGGGGGAGCAGAGGACTGCTAATGGGATGGAAATCAGCAGAACCTTCTCAGTTTGGAGGCTTACTTCCTTCCGACTAAAATCAATAAAAACGCACGTTTTAAAAGATTATTCCAACCGTAACATTTCTGCTGCTATTTTACATTTCTGTTGCACCCTTATTGTATCTCCTGTAACATCGTCGTTTATTCAGGTATTTCTGGTATTTGTTCCTCGGCTTTGATGGGTTTATGTGCCACGTCTCACGGAGGTCTCGTGTCAAGGTGGCAGACGGCCACGGCCAGCAGAAGCAGCCGACATTGGGGGATGTTCTCCTACACAACCGGGATGCCAGATCCAAACACTGCTGCTGCTGCTGCTGCTGCTGCTGCTTTTCAAAACAAAAGCCTCTTCTCTGTCGCAGCTGAAACGACTCTGGCTGATGTCAAGCCGCTCCGCTGCAGGGGTGTAGCACGGGGGGGGGGGGGGGGGGGCGGGGGCTGACTGGATAATGAAGTAGTAATTGATGGGGGGGGGCGACCTTCGTGTGGTTGGTGCGTTACTGTTGGTGTGTCTGGTGGCCTCTCTCTCCCTCCCGCTCTCTCTCTCGTCCCCTCTCTCTCTTCACTCTCCTCTCTCTCTTCCCCTCTCTCTCTTCACTCTCCTCTCTCTCTTTTTCTCTTTCTCTCTGTCTCTCTCTCTCCTCCGTCCTCTCTCTACCTCTCTACTCTCTATCTCTCTCTCTGTCTCTCCTCTGTCCTCTCTCTCTCTCTCTTTACCTCTCCTCTCTCTCTTTACCTCTCTTCCTCTCTCTCTCTCTCTCTCTTTCTTACCTCTCTCTCTCTCTCTCTCTCTATCTCTATCTCTCTCTCTCTCTCTCTATCTCTCTCTCTCTCTCTCTCTGTCCTCTCTCTCTCTCTCTTCCTCTCTCTCTCTCTCTTTAACTCTCTCTCTCTTTACCTCTCTTCTCTCTCTCTCTCTCTCTCTCTCTCTCTCTCTCTCTCTCTCTCTCCCTGTCTCCTCCCTGTCTCCTCTCTCTCTCTACCTCTCTCTCGCTCTCTCTCTTTACCTCTCTCTCTACCTCTCTCTCTCTACCTCTCTCTTTCTCTACCTCTCTCTCTCTACCTCTCTCTATCTCTCTGTCTTATCTACAGCTTGTTAGCTCCACCTGCTGCTCAGGTGTTCAGGAACATTCTGCCACTGTGCGCAGTAACCACGGTAACCAACGAGACTCTTTACGAGCGTTTACTGGGATTGGGACTCTTAAAAGGACTTCTTAAAAGCCACCCTCCGGTCCTATTTAAGTCCCGCTAATGCTCCCTTAGCATGGGAGTGATGCATTCTCAACATTTTATTCTTTCTCGAGACCTTCAGCCGTGGATAATCCTCCACATCACGTCGTCCCTGTGCGTCCCTCGTGGCGTCCGCCTCCCCGCCGCCACCCCCATCGGGGAACCGACCAATCACGCGACAGTAGACGGCGTCGAAGCAGGGAAAAGAGACGAGGGGAACTGAGCGATGAAACGGCGCGTTGCCGGATCAATGACCGCCGAGTCATTTAGGCGGCGGCGCTGCACAATAACAAACGGTTTGAGCGGCAAAATCGATCTGGCAGTCACCGCGCTGGTGGAGAGGAGCGTCAAACGGTGTGAAGACGGCCGGCTGGCGGCCATCTTGTCTGCGACATTAAGGCAGCGACTGGCAACACCAAACTGGTGTTGAAACACCGCAGTGTGTGTTCAGCAGCGCTACGTCGGCAGGGTCAATATGGACTCTCTCTGTCTCTGGCGGTTTCAGGTAACGTTGCAGATTCAGATTTTAAATTATGAGCTGAGGTCAAGCTGCCACGCGGGCTCAGCTTCCTGTCTGAGAAGTTACTGTGTTCCTCGAGACTCCAGTGTTTTTGTTTTCCGTCGATATGCTGAAGCTACTTCCGCCGTGGGATTAATGCGCCTTTAATATTTCAGTTAGTCTGAGCTGTCGCGCATTAACCTTCCCTGCCGCGCCAGCAATCGATGGGCTGAGTAACCACGGCTTGTTGTCGGGTGCATTTTTTTAACGCCACACTTTTAAAAGCCTTCGGGTGACTCCCAACACCACCCTCTCTCCCCCACCTCCACCCTCCACCCTCCACCCTCACCCCCCAACCCGCCATTGATCTCTGCGTTGCCGGAGTCCCTCCAAAGGAAAACAAATTGATCCGTGGCTCCTACTTGTGCTGCTAATTACCGAGGGGCCCAGTGTCACTGTTGGCCCCTTATCTGACACCCAGGGGTGGAGACGGGGAACCGGTGGGGGATGGGGACAGGGGACCGGGGGTGTTTCTGACATCACCCACCATGTAAACACCACGTAACCCTGGCTCTGTATTAGCCCATCCCCGCTCCGATCTTCCGTTAAGCGCTGAAAAGCTGCCTTCCTCTCATTCACCGTTTCATTTTGTACGTTTTATTGATTCCGCCGCCAGAGTTCATGTAAACAGTGAGAGCTGTGTTTGTTATCGGGGGACTTTGGAAGTGCTTCACATCGAGACGGACAAAAACTGGCAATGGCAATAGAAATCGGCGGTGGAGGTAAAAGCAAAAAAAGCTCCACTTGAGGACAAATTAAATCACGACAGAATGGTCTTTGAGAGACTGCAAACCAGTCGAACGGAATCTGCCAAACTTCTCACAGTTCACAGTCTCTGATAAATGCGGTTCACGCTCAGTTCAGCTCACTCAATTACCGACTCCAAAGCTCCCGTCGCCCGTCTTAAGCCCCGCCTGGACAATTATACGGTGTGGAATCAAGAATGTCTCTGGGAAACAGAATTGGGGCAAAAGTAAAGTGATGGCGTGAATACAGGTTGCGTTTTAGTCATCTTAAGTGGCCGCTGGGATGACCTTCCAGAGACGCCCACAGACCCATTTTCACTTTTGCGGTAAAACGTAAATTGGCGCTGGTTAATAAGAGATGCACCTAATATTCTCAACCCTTATTTGTCTAAGGTCAGGAAGGGCAGAAAATATCCCTTTTTTTGAAGAAGTCTTTTGTATGTCTTGTCGGTGGTGAGGTTTTTAAACGCGAGGATATAGCCAGCGTACGGTGTCCATGAATGCTGGCATGTTGTTGTTGTTGTGAAGCGCAGGAACGTGTGCGGAGGGAGGTCAGTCGTGGGACGGCGGCGTATGGAGTGGCGTCACCTCGCCCTCACCCTCACCCTCACCCACACATCCTCACCCCTTCACTGCTCACCCCCCCCCCGTCGTCGTCGTCGTCGTCCTCACCATCCTCACCACAACTCATCGCAGTTTTTGGCCCCATCTCATCTTACTTATTTGGCGCTTCAGGCACTTTCACGCAAAGCAAACTTGCGGTGAACCCACCGGCTGAAGGGCTGGCACCGGCCTCCGCGAGTCTCCGCTCCGTGAGGAATCAGAACAACAACAACAACAACAACAACATGGTGTCGTCTTCTTAACCGGTGACAGGTCACACGTTGGCGACGGCGGTGGGCTCGCTATGACACAGACACACGCACACGCTTGTCGTCATGGTGACAGGGTGGGCGGGCCCGGGGGGGGGGGGGGGGGGGTGCTGACTTTTAAACGCTTTTTTCTTGATAGCTGAAGATTTCCCCCACGTGGGACAAGGACAATCAACTGAGCAGCTGTCATAAGAGAAGGCAGCTCTCTCTCTCTCTCTCTCTCTCTCTCTCTCTCTATCTCTA
>PIJE02002408.1:48413-58413 GCA_002895965.2 Coryphaenoides rupestris | reverse complement strand
AAAATCAAAGATGCCCTCTCCTCTACCTGCCTGTCTGTCTGTCTGTCTGTCTGTATACAACAAACTGTTCCTATTCCAAACTATCTCGGGGCGGCAGTAGCTCAGGAGGTATAAGAGCGGTTGTCTGGCAACAGGAAGGTTGCTGGTTCGATCCCCGGGCTCCTCCCCCTCCTAGCTAAGTGTGGAGGTGTCTCTGAGCAAGACACCACCTAACCCTACCCTGTCCTCCTGGCTGCAGTGTTGGAGGTGTTCCCTGAGGCAAGGACACCACCTAACCCTACCTGCTCCTCCTAACTAAGTGTGGAGGTGTCCCTGAGCAAGACACCACCTAACCCTACCTGCTCCTCCTAGCTAAGTGTGGAGGTGTCCCTGAGCAAGACACCACCTAACCCTACCTGCTCCTCCTAGCTAAGTGTGGAGGTGTCCCTGAGCAAGACACCACCTAACCCTACCTGCTCCTGACGTGTTGGTTGTTACCTTGCATGGTTGGCACCGCCGTCGGTGTATGAATGGGTGAATGTGAGGCAATACTGTAAAGCTCTTTGGATAAAAGTGATTTTCTCTGTATTATCTCTGTTCCCTTGTGCGCCTCAGAAACATCCCGGTGATGCCGTTCTGAAACGGTTCTGAACCTGGATCCCCTGGATAGCCGTGTAGCACTGACCTAGCCAAGCTAACTGTGGTTATACTAGTTGTCGGGAAAATGCGTTCGTATAATTTGCTTAAACCACAACAACATAACCTTGAACGTGTCGGAGTGGTCCGTGGATGATAAAACGGCTTCCAGACTTTAGCACTTTCAGTGGGTGTGTGGGGGAGAGAGAGAGAGAGAGAGGGGGGGGGGGGGGGGGGGGAGGGAGGGAGGGAGGGAGGGAGAGAGAGATGAGAGAGAGAGGTGTTTAACCTACACGGAGGGGAGGGAGGGAACTTTACTTAAAAAGTGCTATGTTAGCGCGCTACTTTGAAGATGTGGGCTGCGAGGCGACACCATCGCTTCAAAGACCTGTGATTTGGACACCTTAGCCAAGACCCGCTAGCGTAGCTTAGCATAGTGTAGCATAGCGCTAGCAACGCTGGAGGGAGGGAGGGGGTGCGTAAAGAGGGGGGGTCCCGCTGGGATGTTAGCGACGCTTCAGCCGCTAACTCTGCTGTGTGATGAAGGCTGCGGCTTGGCGCACCGTCGCCCCCTGCAGGAAGCGGCTCACGCGAACCGTCCCTGTCTGGGGTCGCGACCCCCGGCGATGTTGGGGGCGGAGCAAATGTGTTGATGTGACCAAAGCACAGAAAATGTCAACTTGACAACTTGACTTGAATAGCAAAGTAAACAATCTTTCCATCTTTGATTCATCACATTTGGGAGTCATTCTCACGCGATGAATAAGACCATTAATGGCTGAACAACTGACTTAGAATATACATATATATAAATAATATAAATAAATAATAAATGAATGTACATGAATAAAATGTAATGAACGTGGACGTGAGTGTGTACCTATATAATGCATACTCTGGCAGTATATAAAATATAAACACATTTAGCTGGTCACTCCTCGCTGGGATTAGTTTAATAACAGGTTTTATGTTAGCTTCCTGCGGCGGTGGCGGCTAAAGGCTCCGTGAAGCTGCGATAATGGAGGCGTATCGCTTCCGGGGGACGGAAGTTATGCAGAGTTATGCACGCATACATTTAACTTGTATTGGTATAAAACAGTGGGAGAGAGACATTGATTAAGACAGAGAGGGAGAGAGTCACCCCCCCGGGGTCTGCTGAGAGAGTCTGGACCCCTCCCCCCTCCCCACCTGCTCACCTGGCCAATCAGAGCGTTCCTTATCTCCCCGTCCAGCCGTGTCTGGGTGTTCACCCCTGGATCGGCCCGGCGGGGGGGCGGAGTCTAAAAATAGACGCCGTGAACCCTGCTAATGACACCTCAACGCTGCTCTCTCTGTCTCTCTCGGTGTCTCTCTCTCTCGCTCGCTCTCTCTCCCTCCCTCCCTGTCTCTCTTTCTCTATTTCTCTCTCTCAATGTCTTTCTTTCTCTTCATATCTCTTTCTCTCACTTTCATTTTCTCTCTCTCTCTCTCTCTCTCTCTCTCTCTCTCTCTCTCTCTCTCTCTCTCTCTCTCTCTCTCTCTCTCTCTCTCTCTCTCTCTCTCTCTCCTCTCTCTCTCTCTCTCTCTCTCCCTCTCTCTTCTCCTCCTCTCTCCTCTCCCCTTCTCTCTCTCTCTCTCTCTCTCTCTCTCATCAAGTGCA
The DNA here is from genome assembly GCA_002895965.2 of Coryphaenoides rupestris. Taxonomy (NCBI): domain Eukaryota; kingdom Metazoa; phylum Chordata; class Actinopteri; order Gadiformes; family Macrouridae; genus Coryphaenoides; species Coryphaenoides rupestris. Next base: position 56,159 of record PIJE02002408.1, on the reverse strand, counting down.
GCTGTGTGTACACCGCCTCACCCCCTCACCCCCCTCCCAACATCACATCTCTTTGTATCTTCAGTCCATTTGGCCTCATCAGGGCCTCCCCAGTGTATTGTAAATTAACCACATTAATATACAATTAAGAGGAGGGGGGAGGGGGTGATGCGCGCTGCGGCGGCGGCGGCGGCGGAGCGATTAACCGTTTCCTGTCTGTGGTGCGTTGCCCGCAGGCGTTCGTGAGCACCAAGCATGAAGGGGACAAGGTCATCGCCTTCGAGAGGGCCAACGTCGTCTTCATCTTCAACTTCCACCCGACCAGAAGCTACCAGGACTACACCGTGGGAGTCCAGGTGGCCGGGAAGTATCCTCTCACCTGGCTTACCTGCCCGCTTGGGTTTAAGCTGCCGTCTCGTTGGTCGATTGGGTATTATTGTTTTTAATTGGTTGGTTTTAAATGGTAAATGGATTGTATTTATTTAGAGCTTTCATTCAAAGTGCTTTACAGTATTGCCTCACATTCACCCATTCATACACCGACGGTGGTGTCAACCATGCAAGGTAACAACCAACACGTCAGGAGCAGGTAGGGTTAGGTGGTGTCTTGCTCAGGGACACCTCCACACTTAGCTAGGAGGAGCAGGTAGGGTTAGGTGGTGTCTTGCTCAGGGACACCTCCACACTTAGCTAGGAGGAGCAGGTAGGGTTAGGTGGTGTCGTTGCTTCAGGGACACCTCCAGCACTTAGCTAGTGAGGAGCAGGTTAGGGTTAGGGTGGTGTCTTCGCTTCAGGGAGCACCTCCACAAACTTACGCTAGGAGGAGCAGGTAGGGTTAGGTGGTGTCTTGCTCAGGGACACCTCCACACTTAGCTAGGAGGAGCAGGTAGGGTTAGGTGGTGTCTTGCTCAGGGACACCTCCACACTTAGCTAGGAGGAGGACAGGTAGCGGTTAGGTGTGTCTTGCTCAGGGACACCTCCACACTAGCAGGAGGACAGGTAGGTTGGTGGTGTCTTGCTCAGGACACTCTGAGGAGGCAGGGACTTGTCGGACGCACGAGGGGAGGAGCCCGGGACGAACCAGCAACCTCCTGTTGCCAGACCACCGCTCTTATACCTCCTGAGCAACTGTCGGCCTGAGTGGTTTTTTTGCATTTCCGATATGTGGGACATTGTTGATTGACCTTTCCACGAGTGAGAATTGAATTGTTGAGGTTAGTAATTAACATTTTTGACTCGTGAATAATTGAGTCGTAAATATCATTAATTACAATTGCAATTAGCCAAAATGACATTCTGGATATTTCGATATTTCTGTAATTGAGTTTGAACAGAAGTCGGTGGTAAAAGTTGCCGCGTTGTAATTAAGCCACTGATATTTCCGCGAGCAAGAAATTAATTGTTAATATCGGGAATTAACATTTTTGGTAAAATGACGAAATTAATTGTAGATATCTTTTCATTAGGACCGCTGCTCGTCAGAACATTACATTATGGATATGTTGGCTTGGAATTCTAATTAGTCAAAAATCAATGACTTGGTATCTACAGCTGTCACCCTGCTGATGACATGTTGGACGTGCAGAGGGCTGAGCTGTTCGCCTTACCTAATATTAACATGGAAAACTGAACCAAAATTTGCTGAATGGATTGAACGAAGGCAAATCCACGGCGGCAATGTCTTTATTATTTAAATTAAATATGACGTCTCTTATTTCCCAGAGTAACATACTTATTCGTTATCATCATATTTAAAGTTGCGACGTTGATTTTCAACTGTTAACGAGGCCTGTAGCCTTCTCAACCACAACCGTACTCGTTTATATCCGGGTTTCTACTGAGACATTTGTTCTTTTTTAAAGGCCTCCTGTATACCACCAGGTGTGAGCGTGATTAGCCCGTCCAAGCGGCTTCAAAACCCGGTTGGAAGGGTTAGCTGCACCCAGGACCTTAGCTTCCTTTTAATGTTCATTTGTTGGGTATTTAGTTTTTCATTGGTCCTTTTTTGGTCCTTTTCTACCATCTCCATTGGTCACTTCACTTTTTTTGTGGTCTGTCTTTTTTTTGGGACATGAGTAAGACCGTGTGCTGAAGAGTGCAGCTTGACAAGCTCTGTGAATAATAATAAATCACCGCCGTTCTAACACATCAACATCATAGTTTCCTCGCCGATCTCACCGCCTCGTCGATGTTTCATGCCTCAATTAAATCCTCCGTATGGCAGGGAGAAGGGGAAGAGGTTAAAGGTCGCGTTAACGAACACCGCCGCGTCCATCTTGTTAGCGGGGGTGGAATGAGTCCTCTGTGCAGCCGTTGGTGTGCGAGTTGGTATTCAAACGACAAACATCACGTCTGGTCTGAGGGAGTCATGTCTGTCTGCGTGTCCTTCACATGGGTCATGTGCTTTACATTGCGTTCATTTGTCTGGAGGGGAGACCAAAGTTTAAAGTTCAAAGTCCAGACATAAGTCCTCCCATAACCCCATCAGAGTATCGCTATAGCAACAATTCTATCCTTTACTTGCAGCGTCAAACGTGGCGTCGCACGGACTGCCTCCTATTGGCCAATACAATAAATCGTAAATGGATTGCATTTATTCAGCGCTTCAATCCAAAGAGCTTTCACATATTGCCTCCCACCATTCACCCATTCATAACCACCCGACGGCGGTGCCAACCCATGCAAGGTAACAACCAGACACCGTCAGGAGCAGGTAGGGTTAGGTGGTGTCTTTGCTCGAAGGGACAGCCTCCACACTTAGCCTAGGAGGAGCAGGTAAGGTGTTAGGTGGGTGTCTTGTCTCCGGGGACACCTCCACCACTTAAGACTCAGGCAGGAGCAGGTACGGTTAAGGTGGTGTGTCCCTTGCTCAGGGGACACCTCCCACACTTAGCTAGGAGGAGCAGGTAATGGGTTAGGTGAGATGTCTTGGCTCAGGCGACACGCTCCTACGACTTCAGCTAGGAGGCGGAAGCAGGGTCAGGGTTTAGGTGGTGTCTTGCTCCAGGGACCACCTCGACACATAGCTAGGAGGAGCAGGGTAGGGTTAGGTGGTGATCTTGCTCAGGGACACTCCACCACTTTAAGCTAGGAGCAGGATAGGGTTAGGTGGTGGTCTCAGCTCAGGGGACACCTCCACACACAAGCTAGGAGGAGGCAGGTAGGGTTAAGGTGGTGTCTTTGCTCAGGGGACACCTCCACACTTAGCGTAGTGAGGAGCAGGATAGGGTTTAGGTTGTGTCTTGCGCTCAGGGAGCACTCTCCACACATTAGCTAGGAGGAGCCAGGTAGGTTAGGGTGGGTGTCTTGGCTTCAGGGGACCCTCTCACACTTAGCTAGGAGGAGCAAGGTAGGGTTTAGGCGGTGTCTTTGCTCCAGGGACACCTCCACACTTTAGGCTAGGGGGAGCAGGTAGGGTTAGGTGGTGTCTTGCTCAGGGACACCTCCACACTTAGCTAGGAGGAGCAGGTAGGGTTAGGTGGTGTCTTGCTCAGGGACACCTCCACATTAGCTAGGAGGGGAGCAAGGTAGGGGTTATGTGGTGTCTTGACTCAGGGACACCTTCCACACTTAGCTAGGAGGAAGCAGGCTAGTGTATAGGTGTGTCTTGCTCAGCGGGCGTGTGGACACCTCCACATCTTAGCTAGGGAGCAAGCAGGTAGGGTTAGGTGGTGGTCTCGCTCAGGTGACACCTCCACCTACGTTAGCTAGGAGAGGGAGGAGCCCGGGTATCGAACCAGCAGCCTTCGTGTTGCCAGACAACCGCTCTTATACCTCCTGAGCTACTGCCGCCGGTGGATGGAAAGCGGGGGGGACTTTAATTGTGATGATGTGTTCCTCTGTGCTGCGATGTAAATGACTCGTGGCAGTGGGGGTGATGAGGAGGAGCAGGGCCGGTCCTGAGTGTTTGTGTTTGCGTTGTTGTTGTTGTTGTTGTTGTTGTTGTTTACGGAGCTGGAGTGGAGCGTCCGGGCCGTTGGAGGCAATAACAAGGACAGAGGCCAGCGTTGCGGAGGCCGGGGCGTTACGCAACGGGGCGCGGAGGAAATGAGGGGGCGCCGCCATCGCCACCGCGACGCGTTCAGCGGCCTAATGACGGCGGATGGCGGACGCCAGATGGTGCGGAGGATAAAAGTTGTATTTAGCTTGAAGGACATCCGCTCTGCTCCGCGGGGTCGGAGGTCAATGGAGGCTCTCCCTCTCAAACAACCGAGGGGAGAGAGGGAGAGGGAGGGAGGGAGAGAGAGAGACAGATGGGTAAAGAGAGAGAGAGGAGAGAGAGAGATTGGCTGGCTCTCTCCTTTTTTTGTGCAGTGTTCTAGCGCATGTTGCATCGGGCGGCTTGTAGTGGCTGCTACACACGAGAACGCATCCACGTCGTCTCAGAATCACAAATGAACGACATCTATAACTGCACGGGTTGTTTTAGCGGCAGCAACGGCGCTCGAGGCTCGTAGCTCGTCAGCCCCGATTGCCTCGATGCATCAGTAATTCTCTCGTTATGGAGCGGTGCGTCGTATTCTCCTTAACAAGCGCATTCATTTGCGGATGCGTGCTAACTGCAGGTTTTGTCATGTCTCTGCCGCCGCTGCTGCTGCTGCTGCTTCTGCCGGAGCGGATGTAGCTAACGGCTACGCTGACGGCTATGTCGCTAACGATTTCTCTGCTAGAGGGCGCGTGTTGGTGGTTCTGTGCGCCAAAAGTCCACCGTATGTCACCGATTTGGCGACATGCTGTGATCCTCAACGGAGAGCTATCGTACCACCAGGTGTGAGCGTGATTAGCCCTTCCGAGCGGTTTCAGAATCTCCGGTTTATGACATCACAAGTGGGAGTGTCCGCCTCGGAGTAGATCAACCTACCAGCCTACCCAGTGGACCGTAGCGACTGGTAGGCTGATCTATCCAGCCATACTTCTAGGTGGCCCGCGACGCAGCGACGGCCGCTATGTTTCACAGAGCTTGCGCTGTGGCCTTCAAGGCAGCTAATGGCCTCACGGCTAACAGCCTCGCCACGAAGAGCCTCACGGCTAACGGCCGCGCGGCCTAATGGCCTCATCGCTAACAACGTGCTAGCGTCTCCATGTCCCCAACGCGCTGTAATCGCCTGCTGCTGCTGCCGCTGCTTGATAAGCAGTCGCGCTGTGATGCTATCGATGCTTCACCCGCTAACTCTGCTGCAGGGCGCACCGTCGCCCCCTACAGGAAGAGGCTCGCGCTTGCCGGCTCTCTCTGGGGTCGCGACCCCCGGCGGTGTTGGGGGTCGGGGCAAATGTGTTGATGTGACCAAAGCACAGGAAATGTCCTAATTTGAACAGCACAGTGAACAGTCTTACCGTCTTTATTTAATGTGTTGTTTATTCATTTCTCACATTTTTTTGGTCTGGGAATTTTCTTGAATCAGTTCATTTCTTAAATAATTAACAGAGGTGATTTCCATCGGAAGCTACCTATTAGATTCTAACTCTCTAGTCACACACAATCATACTTGCAGAATGTATAAGATCAATTATTAATCAATTATTGACTGACTGACTTAATGAATACACGTAAATGATTCAAATTCAAGATAAAAAGCCGTGAATACGTATGAAATGATCAGCCTAGCAGTTGCTACAGTCCCCTGGGTAGGCTGGGAGGTGGATCTATCCACCATACGTCTAGGTGGACACTCCCACTTGTGATGTCATTAACCGGGAGATTCTGAAACCGCTCGGAATGTCTGATCACGCTCTCACCTGGTGGTATAATAGGTCTCCTTTAATAACACGTCGTAAGGTTTCCTGTAGGCTACGTGAAGCCGTGATAATGGAGGCGGTGCTTTTGGGACGGAAGTTATTCAAAGTTATTCATGCATACATTTAAATTGTATTTGTATAAAACGCCATTAGAGGCCCGTGTCGTAGCTGCGGCGGCTATTCAACACAGCTGGAGGTATAATTTGACAAATGCACTAAAGCCGTCTGCCGAATGGCTCGACCAGATGTACTCCTAGTGGCTCTTGCCAGCTAAACTAGCGCTCGCCGCGGGGAGCGCTCTCGGCTAGCGTGGCCGTGGCGGGCTAGGCGGGGTGGCAGGCGGCTAATGGCGGCTTGTGGCTAAACAAGCATGGCATAGTTGCTGTTCTCGTAACCCGGACGCGGTTTTAAGTTTCCCTTCGATGTCCGCGGTGCCCTCGACCGGGAAACTGCGTGCTGGCAGGCTCTGAGTGGTTGGGTGTGGTTGTGTGTGTAGTGTTGTGTGTGTGTGTGTGTGGTGTGGTGGTGTGTGTTCTCTGTCTCTGTATGTCCTCTCTCTCTCTCTGTGTGTGTGTGTGGTGAACACAATAGGATATATACTACATAGATATATATATAGATATATACATATAGATAGACATACATACAGTACATATACAAACATACACATAGATATATACATATAGATATACATATAGATATATACATAGAGATATACATATAGATATATACATAGAGATATACATATAGATATATACACATAGATATGGACATATACATAGATATATACATAAACACATAGACAATGGCTGTCAATCGATTCACATTTTTTATTGGGATTAATCGCATGATTGCCCATAGTTAATGACCTGTCTCTGTACGGTCTAACCCCTACCTGCTCCTTAATGACCTGTCTCTGTACTGTCTAACCCCTACCTGCTCCTTAATGACCTGTCTCTGTACTGTCTAACCCCTACCTGCTCCTTAATGACCTGTCTCTGTACTGTCTAACCCCTACCTGCTCCTTAATGACCTGTCTCTGTACTGTCTAACCCCTACCTGCTCCTTAATGACCTGTCTCTGTACTGTCTAATCCCTACCTGCTCCTTAATGACCTGTCTCTGTACTGTCTAACCCCTACCTGCTCCTTAATGACCTGTCTCTGTACTGTCTAACCCCTACCTGCTCCTTAATGACCTGTCTCTGTACTGTCTAACCCCTACCTGCTCCTTAATGACCTGTCTCTGTACTGTCTAACCCCTACCTGCTCCTTAATGACCTGTCTCTGTACTGTCTAAGCCCTACCTGCTCCTTAATGACCCGTCTCTGAATTTACTGCAAGCTGCAAGTCACTTTGGATATAAGAGGCTGATAAAATGACAAAATAGTAAATTATACTTGGAGATATATCTGTAGCTGTTGCATAATGATGTCTCTGCCGGGGGGTTAGATAGTGGGGGTGTGTCGACTGTCCACATGTACCGAGTGTTAGGAACACAGTGCTAAGCTCTCCCTTCAGGGGAGTCTGGTCCGGGCGCTAGATGCTAATGTGATTACAAGACTCCACACAAGACACACAGATTTATCTTCACTTTTAACCAACTCCAGTGTAAAAACATTCTTACACACACTCACACAGAAAAGCGCACACACATCCACACAGACACACACACATCCACACACCCACACATTAACATTCGCATTCACAGAGACACACACACACACACACACACATTAACATTCGCAGACACACACACACACACACACATATGCACACACACATTCCCATATACACACACATACACCCACACACACATACACACATTAACATTCGCATTCACACACACACACACACACATATGCACACACACATTCCCATATACACACACATACACACATTTCCACACACACACATTCTCTCTCTCACACACACACACACACACACTCATACAGTACGCACACACACACTCATACAGTACGCACACACACACTCATACCTACACATACACACACATTCAACTCATTCATCTG
>PIJE02002408.1:15913-45913 GCA_002895965.2 Coryphaenoides rupestris | reverse complement strand
GCCACTCATGTTTGGCTGTAAAAGAGCGAACATGAATAAATCTAGCTCCATGTGGTCGTCGTGGTGATGGAGGGGTGGGGCAAGGGGTGCAAGGCCTCTGTGGAGGTGTTGATGTCGATCTGTAGTGTACTTCATGTTGTGTATCGAAAATATTGCTGAACGCCACGAATGCTGACGTCTCCGCTTGGACTCACGTTCCGCGCGTCAGGAAGGAACCCGACGGCGCGCTCTCTCTCCCCTGTTCTGCGGGCGTTCCGAGACTTTTCGAGTTCATATTTTTCATCTTTTTTTAAAAGGCAGATCCATCATATTTCGTGCAGTAGGAGGTAAAATCCGCTGATCAGTCGGATTTTGACATGTGAGGTAATGGGGTAATATGAAAATATAAAATGTAAAAATATGAAAAATGCAGAATCCTCGCAAATCGCTGAGGATCCGCGGGCCGCGGGCGATTTCACGCCGACTCTCGCCCCCCTGGAGGACGTCAGCAGATCCCTGAAGCCGCTCTTTATCGCAAAACTTTTTTCTCTCATCCGACTTCAAAAACAAACATCGCCGCCGCCGCCGCACTCCGAGAGAGCCGGCTGCGCGCTCGCCGCCGGGACTCCTGGGAAACGTCGGCTTTTATTCCCGGAAAAAACGCTTGCGTTTTTAGGGAAACGCGAGGATGTTTCCTTGCGTCTCTCCGGCTCCTTGTCTCGGATGCGTCTGAGAGCTGCGGTTGTCTTCAAATCTCCGTCTGGCGGAGTCGCCCCCGTCAGCTCAGTGCTTCACGGGATCAAACGCGCCCACACGCAGCGATCGCCTGAATACATGCAAGATAAAGTCACTGAAAATAGTCCTTCTTTAACACCGCCCTCCCCTCCCCTCCGCCAACGACTGGGGGGCGGGGTCACAGAGCTTCCATATTTATTTGTCGACGACGATGTCGGTATCGCCGCAACAGACTGTGCTGAGTATTTGTTTTGCTTCGTTTGCTGGACGGCTTCCTGATGAAATCCATTATTTATGTAATGAATCGGGAGAGCAACAAGACGGCTGTTGATTCGCCCTTTGAATCACATTCCTGCTGCTTCATGCAAATGTTGCTGCTGGGCCGGCATCCTCTTTGTCAATCGAGTCGTGAAATAAAGACAGATCTCATCGACGCCAAAGCTGGCAGAGCTGCCGGGCCTTCTCTCTCTCTCTCTCTCTCTCTCTCTCTCTCTCTCTCTCTCTCTCTCTCTCTCTCTCTCTGTGTCATTTCACATCTTAATGATTAAATCGTTATCATCGGCTACTCTCAGCCCCTCAGATGTTCGATGCTCGAGATGCTCCTTAACCTCCGCCGTGTGTCAGATATACCATCAAGCTGGACTCCGATGAGGTTCAGTTCGGTGGCCACGGGAGACTGGACCACCGCACGGAGTTCTTCACTAAACCGCACGACTTCAACGGACGCGCAAACTCAATGCAGGTAAAGCACTTTCTACTTTTATACTCATTTTCTCCGTTTGATGTATAGAAGCATGGATATATGGTGAGTTTGAGTTTGCTCTATGCTAACCATTTTCAGTATAAATCTAACAGTTTGATAAGTAAGTCAAAACCTGGGTACACTCTCCAGTCTCAAAGGGTTAAACTGTACAGTCTCAAAGGGTTAAACTCTCCAGTCTCAAAGGGTTAAACTGTACAGTCTCAAAACCTGGGTTAAACTCTCCAGTCTCAAAGGGTTAAACTGTACAGTCTCAAAGGGTTAAACTGTACAGTCTCAAAGGGTTAAACTGTACAGTCTCAAAGGGTTAAACTGTACAGTCTCAAAGGGTTAAACTCTCCAGTCTCAAAGGGTTAAACTCTCCAGTCTCAAAGGGTTAAACTGTACAGTCTCAAAGGGTTAAACTGTACAGTCTCAAAGGGTTAAACTGTACAGTCTCAAAGGGTTAAACTGTACAGTCTCAAAGGGTTTAAACTGTACATTTTCAAAGGGTTCAACTCAAAAGACACAAAGGGTGAAGCTCGAAAGTTTCAAAGGTATCAACTTGAAACTCTCAAAGGTTTTAAACTGCACAGTCTCAAAAGATTAGGATGTCAGACTTTGGGTTCAATACTAAAGTTACAGCGCGACCGTCCCAAACTGTTAAACTACAATCTCAAAAGTTTCAACTCTACGGCCTCAAATGTTTAGGTTTCTACGGGATGCGCCGGTCCATGTTAAGTTGAGATTTGACAGTAACCCCCCACACTAAACCTCCAGACTTGGAAGGAAACTCCCAAAGCACCGTGGAGCAGGGAAGAACCATGAAAAGATGTGTTCAATACATAGTGGTCGGAGTGTTTTGTACTCCAAGCTGAAAGATAGAGCTGAAAGTTCCCCAAATTTCCAAAACCTACCCGTATGCGTCCTTGAACAAGAACACCTCCGTGCTCCTTGACCCCTGTGACCTGTATCTGAATTCACGGTATTCCCCTTTGGATCGTAAGAAGCAATGACCTAAAACAAGAGAGTCCAGGTCCAGGTGGTAGAAATAAAAGCAGTAGTATCTGAGTTGCCATGTTGAGAGGGGAAATCCAGCGATGGCAACAGAGAGTCCAGGTCCAGTAGGTAGACACGAAGCAGGAGTATCTGAGTTGCCATGTTGAGAGGGGAAATCCAGCGATGGCAACAGAGACACGAAGCGGTGCACCAGGGGAATCCAGCCAGAATGCTAGCACAGCGCTATCATCAGTCAGTACCTTGGGTGTGGGGCAGTGTTTCTTCTGCCCCATACCGTCCCGATGAGTGGGTGGTCAAGGTCAAGGCCCCCCCCCCCCCCCCCCCACACACACACACACCCCCGATGGCGGCTTACCCAGCATGCACCGTTCATCTTCATTAATTTAGCATTAGCTTCTAGTACAGTCTCGAGCTAGCGATCAAACGGCCCGTTCAAAGCGGCTGCCCCGGGTGCCGTGGGGACATGAGGGGCTCATTGTTTGTGTTTTGGCCACGCGTTGTACGTCTGTTTTGGTTAATACAATATTTACCGTCTGCATTTGCACCGCTCAGGCTGCCTCTTATCTCCAAGTCAGTCAGCGAGTGAGTGTTTTTTCTTTGTGTTTCCTTTTTTTCCTCGCCGTTCCTCCCGCAAACAGTGTGCATAATTCATGGTGCGACGCCGACTTACCTTTTCATGTGTGTGCTTCTTAGATTTGCATGGCTTCCCGCTGAGAGAGAGAGAGAGAGAGGAATATCTGTGAGAGTTGTGACCACCGGGGTCTCCATCATTGAAATGGCTTCGGGCTAACACCGGGACGTGGGTCGGGCCTTGAAGTAGGAGGAGGAGGAAACACTGATCTGCATTTTAAGCGGAGCGCTGCAGGACTTTCCTTGTTTCCTTACCCCCCTTTTTGCTTTTTATGTATCCTGATGTCATGTTTTTTCATGAAGCCGCCGAGAGGCAGTGAGATGTTTATGAACAAGGTCAGGCAATAAATTAGTGCGGGATCGACACACAAGACCGCATGCGTCGCTCCGAGAACTCGCCGACTGCACTTCTTAGATCTTATGCTAATGAGTCCAATTAATCCGCGGCGGGGAACGCCGTCGTCTTTCTGCGCTACACCGCAAAGCGATTCCCGCCGCGTGCCGTCGGACGTCGCGGGGAAACGTGAGTCACGGCAACGTCGACGCGCAAACACTCGAGGTGTCTGTCGCGGGTGAACTTTGCGTGAACCTTTTCACCGGTAGATCAGTCGGTCGGTGGAGCGCTGCTGCGGTTATTGAGAATAGCTCGACTCTGCGGGTTCGTGGGGGCCAGTGCTTGGCCCTGTTTAATGTGTTAAACACACTTGCTGCTGTTTTGAAAGCCTGCCTTTAAACCAGCACGCCGTCGGCTCTCTCCCCCGGCTGCATCAGACTCTCCCGCGGAAATTCACCTCCATTTTGGCTCCGGTTCCGTCATGAAAGAGCGAAGGGGAGGGGGAACTCTGGGGGGGGGGATAATTCCACATTCCCTTCCATCTCTGTCACTAATTCAAACATCGCAGCATCACCCACCGCCATCGCCGCCAACACCACCGCCGCCACCACCACCACCACCACCACCGCCTGTCTCCTGACGGCCAAAATGTGAAGTTTAGTTAACGTGTCATCTGCTAGTGTGGGCGCCGTCAGGGAATCCTGGGAAATTAAAAAGGCGAGCGAGAGAGGGATGGAGCTGACAGTACATATATATATCTCTCTCTTATCTCTATTTTATCTTTTTTGCCTACTTTCAGTTCAGAATGGCCCAGTGTTGTGATGAACACGTGAAAACACTTTGACTTGAACTTCGACGATAAGTAGAGGGAGCCCAGTCCGCTGCACGGATGAGCCCTCCGGGGTGTAAGAAGCGAGTAGAGGGAACAGTATCCATCCTTGGGAGCGTTCGTACACGTTTCATTCACGCTGACCTTCGACGAGGGAACACTGCAAGCCAAGGCACGTGACGATCCCTCATTCAAACAAACTTTATTCATACACCGCCTTTTGAGTGTGTAACAAGGAACAGGATATGATAACGTATCCTTTATTATATTCTTATTGTAGTACACTGCATTGGCTACCACACCGCAGTCTACATGTGTAGAGCAACGTGCCCCAACACCCCGACATGCATGTCTTGAATCAGCATCAGAATACAGCTCATTCTGATTCTAATTCTTCATCTGAATTCACTGTGAGTCGCTTACATTCTATTAGGCTTACACACTGTACATTTATTATTCTATTGCTTTTATTCTTATGTTGTGGGAGGGTGAAGGTGGAGGATGAGGAAGATGACGGCGGGGGGGGGCGGCCGTATCTCATGTCTTCTCGTTGTAAAAAGTGTCTGACAGCTCATATCTCTGATTACATCGCTCCCCTCGCTTCTCTCTCTCTCCGCCAACCTGAATGTGACAAATCTCCTTTTGTCTTCGTCTCAATTAGACTATTTTCATTTTCACTCGTCGTGTTTTCGACGTTATTTCCCGCCCACCCGGCACCCATTTCAATCACTCTCGCTGTGTGTTTTCTTCCCAAGTTGTAATATTTCCCGCCGGGTGTCGGGGAGCGATTCTCCCCTCGTAGCGGATGTTTGGTTTTAAGGGTGGTGCTGTCTGGCCCTGCTGTCTGGACCGAGAGAGCGTTAACCGTGAGAGTAGAACGATACGAATAAAGTTGGTTGACGACAGGAAGCAGATGGGCGGCGACCGTCACCGTGGGAACAATCACTCCGTCTGTGATTAGTCTAACAACTGTTGCTCTTGGAGATCCCTGTTTGGACTCTGGTACACCAACACCGTCACCACCAACCACCATCTCCACCACCACCACCATCACCACTAACCACCACCACCACCATCACCACTAACCACCATCTCCACCATCACCACTAACCACCATCTCCACCACAACCACCATCACCACTAACCACCATCTCCACCACCACCACCACCACCACCATCAGCACTAACCACCATCTCCACCACCACCACCACCATCAACACTAACCACCATCTCCTCCATCACCACCACCACCTCCTCCATCACCACCACCACTAACCACACCACCATGACTAACACCACCACCACCACACTAATAACACCACCACTAACACCACCATCACTAACACCACCAACACCACCACTAATAACACCAACCATGACCACCACCACTAATAACACCACCATGACTAACACCACCACCACCACCACTAATAACACCACCATGACTAACACCACCAACACCACCACTAATAACACCACCATGACCACCACCACCACCACTAATAACACCACCATGACCACCCAACACCACCATGACTAACACCACCACTAATAACACCGCCATGACTAACACCGCCATTGTTGCTTTTTTAGTGCTCCCTCGTTATTCCGGGTGATAAAACTTTATGATGGTCTAATAATTCTCTAAACAGTGGGGCTCTGATTGGACCTCCGGCTGCAGCTGGTGAAATAAAGTGTGTCTGGGGTCTGTGGTGGCAGGCTAGACCACATTATCCCCCAGATTGCTAAATTATATTTGGGCAAATAGAGGTTGAATTAAAATAGAAAAAAAACCAGTCCTGGGGTTTCCCAGACGTGTGCTACAGGTGTGGCTCAGTGCCTGAAGTACTTCTGATATTCGAAGTACTCTGACACCCAAAGTAGCTAAAATGCTAAGTATATTGACATGCCAGGTACCCTCACATAAGTATAGGTATTTACCGATGTGAGGGTACTTATATTAATATTCTCAGCACGTCAACAGGATCAGTACCCAAATGCTACTGTATATAATGATGATGATGATAAAATTAATAATGATACAATTTATTTGCCCTAAATACATCCAACATAACAAAATGTTTAGTTTGTAGACCTCCAGTGGAACATACAGACAGACAGACAGGTAAAGGGGCTGCTTGATGCGGTATCCCAGGTGCATAAAGTGTGTAGTATGCCTGAAAAGTGAAGTAAATGTGATTTGTATAGCCCTTAATCACAGTTACTCAATCACTGTCTGAAAGGGCTTCACATGCCACAGTGCATGACTCCACCCCCCTAACCCCCTGAGCCTTAAAGAAAAAAAGACATTTAATTATCAGTGAAGAAACCTGGAGATGGAGCACAGAAATGAAAGGTTTCGTACAAAGTTTGGGCCTCAGGCTGGGCCCGGTGCACCCTGACCCCCAGAGACACCCTGACCACCAGAGACACCCTGACCTCCAGAGACACCCTGATGACCTCCAGAGACACCCTGACCCCCAGAGACACCCTGACCCCCAGAGACACCCTGACCACCATAGACGCCCTCTGTAGTGTGTAAAGACAGGAGAGGCAGGGAAGACTAAAAAGTAGGATTTTTATTTTGTCAAACTTTGCAGTGTTTTATTCATGCTCCGGTGAACACCCGCTGCTCTCCTCCCCTCCTCCTGGGCTTTGATTAGACGAAACAGAACCTCGGATTTGAGACGTTTCTGTCAAGGCTTTGTGTTCGCGCCGGGTCATAACACAAGACTGTTAATGGGCCCTACTGAGAAGCAAAACGTTATACAACAATTGCTCCACCAGGAACAGAAGCCTTACAGACGTCTTCATTTACAGATGAGCTGGAAGGTTGCTGAAGTGCCATAATGGGAATGGAGTCCTGACACACCCACCCTCAGTCTCTGTACTGTCTAACCCCTACCTGCTCCTTAATGACCTGTCTCTGTACTGTCTAACCCCTACCTGCTCCTTAATGACCTGTCTCTGTACCGTCTAACCCCTACCTGCTCCTTAATGACCTGTCTCTGATATTCGAAGTACTCTGACACCCAAAGTAGCTAAAATGCTAAGTATATTGACATGCCAGGTACCCTCACATAAGTATAGGTATTTACCGATGTGAGGGTAATTATATTAATATTCTCAGCACGTCAACAGGATCAGTACCCAAATGCTACTGTATATAATGATGATGATGATAATAATAATAATGATACAATTTATTTGCCCTAAATACATCCAACATAACCAAATGTTTTAGTTTGTAGACCGTCCAGGGAAACATACAGACAGACAGACAGGTAAAGGGGCTGCTTGATGGCGGGTATCCATGGTGCTATAAAGTGTGTGT
Source organism: Coryphaenoides rupestris (assembly GCA_002895965.2). NCBI lineage: Eukaryota > Metazoa > Chordata > Actinopteri > Gadiformes > Macrouridae > Coryphaenoides > Coryphaenoides rupestris. Next base: position 38,312 of record PIJE02002408.1, on the reverse strand, counting down.
AGTATGCCTGAAAAAGCTTGAAGTAAATGCTGATTTGTATAGCCCTAATCACAGTTACCTCAATCACTGTCGTGAAAGGGCTTCACATGCCACAGTGCATGAACTCCACCCCCTAACCCCCTAGGCCTTAAAGAAAAAAGACATTTAATATCAGTGAAGAAACCTGGAGATGGAGCACAGAAATGAAAGGTTTAGTAACAAAGTTTGGCCTCAGGCTGGGCCCGGTGCACCCTGACCCCCAGAGACACCCTGACACAGAGACACCCTGACCTCCAGAGACACCCTGATGACCTCCAGAGACACCCTAACCCCCAGAGACACCCTGACCACCAGAGACACCCTGACCTCCAGAGACACCCTGATGACCTCCAGAGACACCCTGACCCCCATCGAAAGCCACCCCTGACCCCCAGAGACCACCCTGACCACCATAGACGCCCTCTGTGAGTGTGTAAAGACAGGAGAGGCAGGAAGACTAAAAAGTAGGATTTTTATTTTGTCAAACTTTGCAGTGTTTTATTCATGCTCCGGTGAACACCCGCTGCTCTCCTCCCCTCCTCCTGGGCTTTGATTAGACGAAACAGAACCTCGGATTTGAGACGTTTCTGTCAAGGCTTTGTGTTCGCGCCGGTCATAACACAAGACTGTTAATGGGCCCTACTGAGAAGCAAAACGTTATACAACAATTGCTCCACCAGGAACAGAAGCCTTACAGACGTCTTCATTTACAGATGAGCTGGAAGGTTGCTGAAGTGCCATAATGGGAATGGAGTCCTGACACACCCACCCTCAGTCTCTGTACTGTCTAACCCCTACCTGCTCCTTAATGACCTGTCTCTGTACCGTCTAACCCCTACCTGCTCCTTAATGACCTGTCTCTGTACCGTCTAACCCCTACCTGCTCCTTAATGACCTGTCTCTGTACCGTCTAACCCCTACCTGCTCCTTAATGACCTTTGTACTTGCTGTCGGTCACCTTTTTTAAACAATGTGTGATAAAAGATTGAAAAACTAAGAATAATCAGTGTTCAGGGCATGGTCGTCAGTATTCAGGTCAAGGTGTGGGCGTGGTCAGGGTGTGGGCGTGTCCGGGGCATGGTTGTGGGCGTGGTCAGGGTGTGGCCGTGTCCGGGGCAAGGTTGTGGGCGTGGTCAGGGTGTGGGCGTGTCCGGGGCATGGTTGTGGCCGTGGTCCTCTCGGAGCACAATGGCCTGAGTGTATTCTGGGTACAGGCAGCGGCTCGGCGCGGTGTGGCTCTGCTGTTGTTAGCAACTGCTGCGCGTGGCTAACGAGACGTCGATTAGCTGGTGTGGCGCCGCGGCGGCGGCTCACCTGTTGAGGCGCACGTCTTTCCCGCATCGTGTCAGAGGAGGAGGGCTTTTTTTTTTTCTCCACCCTATTGTGTGCTATTGTTCTCCGTCAGCTGGAACTAAGAGGTGTCGACGTGTTGCAGAAGGTGAGGTGAGGCGTCTCCAGGTGTGCAGCGCAGCTAATCGCCTCCCCGGCTGCTGCTGCTGCTGTTCCAGACCCCCCTTCCCCCCACTGTGATGGCATAATTAGCACCGATGTCTCCATCAGTTGGTATTATTACACCAACTTAAACCCCGCGCCCCCCCTTGGCTTCCCGAAACTGTGGCCAAACACACCATTGTGGCGTTTGGGGGTTCTGGGGTTGTGTTTTGGCGGGAAATCAAATAAATTGGCCGCGCCGTTTGTTGCTGCGTGCGCTTTTGGTTTCCCCCGTCGTGGTTTTTAAACGGGCGCACAACATCGGCTCAGCACTTCCACAGCCGTCCCGGGGAACCAACGGGGAAATGCGCAGACGTTTAATCGGGGGAAAAAAAACCAAACCCCTGATAAAATAAGTCGGCCGATATTCCCACGTCAGCACGATGCAGTCTGACATCAAGAGAACTTTTATTTTCTTCAGATGTCCATGTCTTGTGTTGTTTCGGCTTTGTTTATGACCGTTTCCCCGCGACGTTGGAAGGAACGCTATCACTCAGACACCGACTTCCCTCAACTCCACATTATCGGTGTTGTTCCGAGTCGTTATTCAGGAAAACCGGAGGGATTCGCTGATCAGAGAATCACTTTTTTTTTGTAAACTATTTTCTTCTTCTCCTGAAGAGTGATTGCTGAGGAGGCTCTCTGGAGTCTGTCGTGCTTGTTGCCGAGATGTGGACTCCACTGCCACCTAGAGGTGACAGTGGGTACTACAGCACCAACAGAGAATATGATTGAAAAAAACGCATTATTGTCATTATTAGCAACAGACTAATATGTCCATGATATAATAACAATGCATAAACAAAACGGCAATATAAAACTATCTAAATGCTAAAAGCTGTGTTCTAACAATGCTGCATTTTCCCCTCAAATACAAATATAAGTGTGTTACAAATTGAACATTGAGTCCTGGTGCACTGTGCACTGTATATATATATATATGTTGTGTGTGTGTGTATATATATATAATATATATATATATATATATATATATATATATACACACACGTATATATTAGATATTCTACCCCATGTGACAGTTGCAACATTTAACACCCTAATTATCATCAGTTTCCGATTGTCAGCATCTTTGACAAGTTGTTTTTCCCTCCCTCCTCCACCTCCCTCCTCTCCTCCACCTCTCCCCCTCCCTCCCTCTCCTCCCCCTCCCTCCTCTCCTCCACCTCTCCCCTCCCTCCCTCTCCTCCACCTCTCCCCCTCTCCCCTCCTCTCCTCCCCTCCCTCCCTCTCCCCTCCCTCCTCTCCTCCACCTCTCCCCCTCCCTCCCTCTCCCCCTCCCTCCTCTCCTCCACCTCTCCCCCTCCCTCTCTCCCTCCCTCTCCTCCACCTCTCTCCCTCCCTCACCTCCCCCTCCCTCCCTCCTCCTCCTCTCTCCCTCCCTCTCCTCCCTCTCCCTCCTCCCCCTCTCCCTCCCTCCCCCTCCTCTCTCCCTTTAGGTCTACATCCCCTGCAGAGCGGCAGTGGTCCTGGTCAACGAGGAGATAGATTACAGTCATTAGGGTGCTGATGGTCCCGGGGGTCCTGGGGGCTGGAGGGGGGGGGGCGGTAGGACCAGCATCAGAGATGGATCCCGGACTGAGGAGAGCCAGAACCACTCCCCGGGTCTGAGGGTCAGACCAGCGAACCGCCCCCCCACCCCCCCCCCCCCCCTCGCTGCCACCTCTGTCTGACACACACTGTGCTCACACACACACTCTCTCACACACACACACACACACACACACACACACACACACACGCACACACACATCACTGCACACGCTCAGTCCAGCGTGAACGGAAAAGCCAAGAACAAGAAATGTTGTCAAAATGTGGAAACCAAATTCATAATACACACACACCCCCCCACACACACACACACATAGATTATTCTAAACACATATGCACACACACACATGCACACACATGCACACACATATACACACACACACGCACAGCCTGGGTTCAGCACAACAACAAAAGCAGAGAGGGGTAAACAAACAAATCTGTTATTTTCGAGAGTTTCTATTTTGATTAATGTTTGAATTGAAACATTTTATTGTGAAGAGTGATTAATATTGTAATATTCTAATTGTGTGTTTAAGTGTGTGTGTGTGTGCGTGTGCGTGTGTGTGCGCGCGCGCGATGTTCAGTATTAGCCGCTCTGCTCCCGGTGAGCCAGTGAAAGGGTTAACCCTGCTGGGTGCCTCGATCCACGCTGGGGCGACTTCGGAGAAATGTGTGTGGAGTAATGACCTGCGTGTAACCGTGACAACGGACCACCACGGGTCCCCGACTCCCTGAGCTGCCGTATAATTCCCAAATTAATGTTTCGACTCATTCTTCTCATGTAGCTCGTTCTTAACCCCAACGCTAAGTCGTTACGCCGAAGATCTGTTGACGAGTCAGGAGATCAGGAGTTATAAATATAAATACACTCTGGTGTCTTTACCCGACACGTCTGTTGTATTTCCTGTGTCAGAGGTTGCTCAACATACTAACAATATAAGCAGAGCTATAGAATGCAAAATGAAATGTCCAAATTGACAGTGGATGCGGAGTTCATCTCTTTCTGTTGCCAGGAGAAGTTTAGACGCTGGCGTTAAGATGCCCTTAACCGGGACCGGTTGTCATCGTGAGTGTATGACGGATGTTATTTAATCACGCTTAATCACGTGTGCACTGGGCCTACTCGTGCACGGACACATCTGATTGGTTACCGCGGCGATTATCGTTTATCGGTTTATGGACGTCGGTGTAGCGATGAAAACCCAGGTGACCCCCCAGAGACACGCAGACAAACGGCCAGGATCTTTACAATTATCTCTTATCTCTGTCCCCGTGTCTCTTGCTCTTAGACACACACACACATGCACACATGCACACACAAACACACACACACATGCACACACACAAACACACACCCACTGGGAAACACACACACACACACACACACAAATACAAACACAGAAACACACAAAAAACACACAAACACGCACACACACACACACACTCTGAGGCTGAGAGTTTGGTCTGTAAACTTCACACTTTTTCTGCGTGACCCTAATTGAGTCGTGAGATGGTGCGGCTGCTTTGCCAATTTTTCCCGACATCGTGCACTTTCCTCCTTCCCAGGTGTGTGTGTGTGTGTGTGTGCGTTCATGCGTGTGTGTGTGTGTGTGTATGTGTGTGTCTTCTCTAAACCCAGTGCATCTAAACATCTCCGCATACAGAGAGCTACATGCTACAACTCTCACAGTATCATCATCATCCACCCAAATGAGTCCTCATCACAAACTGTTCTTGAAAACTACAAAATAAAATGGATGTGTGTGATGCACCCTAACTTTGATTTGTCGCGTTTCATTATTTTGCAGCTTCAACGACCACAGCCCGACTCCTCCCGACTCCTCCTGACTCCTGACTCCCTCCACATGAAACATGAGGATGAACTAAACTCTGGGGCTGATCTCTGGAGGAGGGGAGGGAGGAGGAGAGAGGAGGAGGAGAGGTGAAAGGAGGGGAGGAAATGGGGGGGGGGGGGATTATTTTTGGTCAATATTGACGTCACGATTATTTAACACGATTGCTCATTGACTTTGACTCATTGCATTTTTATTGAACTTTTTGAAAACACTTGGGACAAAAGTATTGAACAAAAAAAAGTACAAAATTAGATTAATAAAAAAAGCAATATGTAATATATATATATATATATATATATATACATTAAAATAAATATACAAATAAATTAGACCAATATTAGATTGTAATCTAATATTAGATATTAGATTAGAATGTATAAATAACTACCATGACAACTGTCATGGACTATTATGTATTGGCTATGTGTTATGTATAGACAACTATTAGGCCTCTATAATACACACTACATACTAGTTTTGTTTAGTCAATGTGTCACCTCACTGGTAAAAAACAATCTTGCTAACCTATGAGCTCATCATCCAATACCCAGATCAGTATAATCTATATAGTAATACGATGTTATCGCTTCAGATGATGAGGCCTATAGCTACTGAAATGTGTTATGATACAGAGAATAACTCTCTGAAGGACTGGAGATCAAGGGTCGATTCAAGAAAGTTGCAGGATGAGTCTCGTTCTTGTGACCCCCGGACCAGAACCAACCAACCAGCCTGGACCACCGCTGGGCCCTTAAGGGTGAAGCATTCAACACTAAACTTTGAAAACGTACTTAAAACCCCTGCTCATCGTTGACAAGTAATGAAGTACAAATACTTTATTGTACTTAAGTAGATTTTTCAGGTATCTGTACTTTACTTGAGTATTTATTTTTTTGACAACTTTGTACTTTTACTCCCTACATTTAAACACTAATATCTGTACTTTCTACTCGTTACATTTTCAAAACGGGACTCGTTACTTTAGTTTTATTGCATTTGAGGGGAATTGTCAGGTTTTTTTACATCATTGCATCACGTGTTCCAACATCAAGAGTGATCTCAACCTAAATGGATGGACAACAACACACAGAAGAGACGCTCGCTGCGTCCATCCGCCTTACAGGAGCTCTGATGTCACGCATGTGACGTAACGACACGAAACACTTAAAAAAAAAATATAAAAGAGAGACACACAAACACACACACAATGTTACACAAGACACCTAGGTGTGTGTGTGTGTGTGTTACAACTATTATGTATAATATGTCAGTAAACATCACGATGACAAAAGAGTAAAAGTTTAAAAAATTTCCAAAGTGTCCAGTTCTGTCGCTGGCATTGAAAGCTGATGTTCTGCATTGGAGCCTCACGTTAATATTGGTCCACGTTAAGTTGATTATTTTTAATATATTAAGAATTAAAATGGCTACTTTTTACTTTTGAGTGAATTTCAGAGCGTGTACTTTTTACTTTTTACTTGAGTAAAGAAATGTAATCAGTATTTCAACTTTTACCAGAGTCGTTTTACCAGTATCTGTACTTCTACTTCAGTAAAGGATGTGTATACTTTTGCCACCTCTGAAAATATTGGAACGAACACCGCGGAGGAGCAGGCAGAGAGGAGGCGGACGCGGAATATAGTTAACCTTTTATTAACCCAAGAACCAAGAACCACTTGAATCACTAGAACTGCCTGAACTAACTCAACCGCATGGCAACACCCCCGTGACACACAAAACTTCCCATAATCCCTCGGGGCCCTTTACGTCATCTAGCGGCTGTATGGTGGCCACGCCCCCCCCCCCCCCGGCCGCTACATAATGCATATTCATTTCCCATGTCATAGTGGATAAATGAAGAGCACAACAGTGACAAAGAGCAATGTAAATGTAATACAGTATCATCACGATTGGTATTATTTGGATATTTAGATTTGGGATCTAAATGTATTTACTGTATATCTGAATTATTGTTGTAAATATTGTTGAAGGAAATGTTTCTATTGACTGTAGTTTTATGTATAGGCATTACCCCTTGTAATGGTTTGGCCCAAGACTGATTTCCAACAGAATCATTTGTGTGATTTCTTAAGGCCTATGGAGAGGCCAAGTCACCCATCTACTATGTAGGAGACAGCAAATAGAGCTTGTTTTGTCCATCCACTTTGTTTTGGTTGTTCATGCTGAATACTTTCAGAAAGGCAGTAATAGAAGTAGAAATAAAGTTCCTATTCCCTTTTATTATTATATTTATATTAATATGACGTGAGGTTCTGTTAGCTTTGAACAAAAACAGCCGAAAAAAGTTACTTTTTACTATGAGTACATTTCAGAGCCTGTACTTTGTTACTTTTACTTGAGTAAAAAGTTGAATCAGTACTTCTACTTTTATCAAAATATTTTTTTACACAAGTATCTGTACTTTTACTTAAGTACAGAATGTGTGTACTTTTGCCACCTCTGATTTTAAGGTTCATTTTGTAACCCTAAGAGTCGACACCCTGAAGCCCGGAGCGGAGATAGCTTCCTGTTGGCGATGTGACCCATCAGGGGAGTGGAGTTGAAAAAGCCGCAATAATCATCACTCTCTCTTTCCCTCCACCTGGAGCACGATAACACCCACTCACACGGGTTAGCCGCTAAAACGCTAAGACTTCCAATTCTTTTTCAGTGACATCTGATTAATCGTTAAACGATTCACCCGGTAGTCACTCGCCAATTACGCGGTGAATGATCGACTCCCAGCGCTTGTTAGGTGGATCGCCGGGGAGCTGGGGCTGTTCCAACACTAATCCTGTTTCAGGCCTACTTGGGAATCGGCTGCAGCCCGTCGTAAATTGGTGTGTGTGACACGGCGGCCGGTAATTCCCTTTGTCATTAAGGGGGACTCCTCGGTGAACAAATGAAGTGTCTTCTGGTTGCTCTGTGCAAAGCAACGCGAGAACGTTTTAATCACCATTCAGAGCCACGTCTCCGCTTTTTAATGTCTAACAGGCAACCCCCAGCAGCACGACTTAAAGGGGCCCTATTACACCGCCAGGCGTGAACATGATTAGCCATTGCATTAGCAGTTTCAAAATGGTCACGTGACTGAAATTGTCATTGTGACGAAGTGACATCACAAGTGGGAGTGTGTCCACGTAGGTGTATGCTGACTAGATCCGTTTAACCAGTTGGTACTGTCCACTGGGTAGTCTGGTAGTTTGGTCTCGTCAGCGCAGGTGAGCACTCCCACTTGTGATGTCACTTCGTCACACTGACAATTTTAGTCACGTGATAATTTGGAAACGGCTTGGAATGGCTAATCACGCTCACACCTGGTGGTGTAATAGGGCCCCTTTAAGATGCCTTTGCATGAGAAGACAAGTCAAGTTAAAGTGTTTTATTGTCACATATATGTCACAACATATGAATATCATAAAGATAAAAGAGTCAGAAGGATATGTATCCACAATTAATTCAATAATATAAATATGATCAATGTTATAAATGTACATGTAAAGTTATCACTATGATGATCACTCAAGTCGTCAGTAGCATGGTAACGTAACTTCCTGTTCCCGTGGAAGCAGGGGAAAGTAACTTCCTGTTCATGTCATTGTACCGTTAGATCTGTTTCATTTATGTCTGTCGCAGCACCAGCACGGTATCAATGTATATGTACTGCACTAGTTGTGTCTATACTGGTGCTATACTGGTGCACAGCCAGACCTAAATCACCCAGAGCCATCATTAATGTTATGAGCTCCACCTGTACTTGTCCTGCTGTGAGAAGGGTCTATTGAACCTGAGCCCATACGGTCAGGGGGGGTCTGGGGGGGTCAGGTCTCTCCTTTCAGAGGTCCCATGCAAGGCAGTCACCTCCACGTGTTGGTGGACACTGCCCCCTGATGGTGGCTAGGAGAGGTATTGCACATAACATTAAGAATATTGCACACGATGACGAGAGATGAGGTAATATTACAGATAATATTTATAGAGAACATGATGATGATAATAATATAGCACATGATGTAGTAGTTTTAGCACTTCTGTCTATTTGTGTCTCATTTGTCGTACACACAGTACTTTCCAACTACTACCTGTGGACATGTTGCGACGGTGCCGCTCAATAAAGCTGTTATTCAATTCAATATTATTTGTATAGCCCTTAATCACAACACAGTCTCAAAGGACTTTACAGGCCAGATTATTATGGGCCAAAAGTGATTGATGACACCCTCATGGCCCCACTAAGGGCAAGAAACGACTCCCTTAATTAACAAGGAAGAAATCTTGAGGAGGAACTCAGAGTGGGGGATCCCTCCTTCCATCCAGGGACGGTTCGGGGTGCAATGGGTGTCATACGGGCATTACAAACAGAGGTAACAAAGCATTACAATTTATAAGCAACAAAGTACAAATAGTGATAATGAAATAGTAATATTGTGATGGGGTGCTGGATGGAGAGCAGGCTGGTAGCCGTCAGGTGGGGTCAGGCCAGCAGGTATCCAGGTGTCATGATCACAGCAGCACCCTAGATAATGGAGACAACATGATGCTGATGATGATGGAGCACAGTGGACAGGGAACATTTTCAATATATTAAGAATTAAAATGGCTACTTTTTACTTTTGTACTTTGAGTACATTTCAGAGCGCGTACTTTTCACAATTTACCCGAGTAAAGAATTTGAATCAGTACTTCAACTTTTACCAGAGTTGTTTTACACAAGTATCTGTACTTCTCCTGAAGTAAAGGATGTGTATACTTCTACTTAAGTACAGTGGTGACCAAACGTTTAGGACCACCCCTCAAAATTCACCTTTGGACAATAAATCACATGTTGACTCAGAACTAAACTTCATGAACTTAATTTATTGAGTGAATAATATAGTAACAAATGTTTTTACAAAAATGATGCAAAACATTCCGAAAAGTCAATATTTTGTGTGACCTCCCTTGCATTTGATAACCTCACTCAGACGTGTCTGGGTGACAAGGCCTAACGAGGTGTTCACTGTTTTATGGTCAGATTAAAGAGAGACTATAATCGACTGGCACAAGGATGATGATGATCTCCTGGCTGGACTCCCCGCCTCAACAATCAAGACCTTACAACGCATCCAGACCGCAGCAGCACGCCTCGTGTTCAACCTCCCTAAACTCTCCCATGTAACCCCCCTCTTCCTCCCATGTAACCCCCCTCTTCCTCCCATGTAACCCCCCTCTTCCGCGCCCTCCACTGGCTCCCGGTAATCACTCGCGTTGGATTCAAGACACTGGTACTGACTTTCATGGCTGTCAACGGAACCGCCCCTACCTACCTCCAAACATTAGTCCGACCCTACGCCCCAGCCCGAGCACTCCGCTCGGCAACTTCTGCCCAACGACTGGTACCGCCTTCACTAAAAACAGCCAAACATCGCTCTTCCAAGTCCCAATGAGCTCCCGGCTCACGTCAGGACGGCCGAGTCGCTCGCCAGCTTCCGCAAGAGACTCAAGACCCACCTGTTCAGAGTTCACCTGGACACCTGGACATAACCCCGCCCCTCCTTAACAAGAGACTCAAGACCCACCTGTTCAGAGTTCACCTGGACACCTGGACATAACCCCGCCCCTCCTTAACAAGAGACTCAAGACCCACCTGTTCAGAGTTCACCTGGACACCTGGACATACCCCCCCAGCACTAACATGCGTGATTATATGTCTTAACACTTATTAAGACACTTAGCATTGTTGTTCGTTCTCAGATGTTGTATCATGCTTAGAATCGCACGCCTGCCCAGCTACTTATGCAGACAACTTGGCAATTATGAAACTCGTTCTATTAACCTTGTAACTATGAATGCTTGAAACCTGTTCTATTCTTATCTTTATGTACCACAGTGATGTATTGCTGCCTCTCCTTCAACAAATCAGAATCAGAATCAGAGTTGCTTTATTCGCCAAGTAGTTTTCACATACGAGGAATTTGCTGTGGTTGTTGGTACATACAGACAGTATAATAGATAAGAGTTAAAAAGCATTAAAAAGCAAGTAGTGCAAAAACGACGCATAAATAGAGGCATAAATATAAAATAAAATAGAATAGTATGAATAGTATGAATGGTATATACAAATGTACTCTTTGTAAGTCGCTTTGGATAAAAGCGTCTGCCAAATGCCCCTAAATGTAAATGGAAATGGAAATGAAATGATGCAAGAATGATGCAATAAGTAGAAATGAATTCTGATGCAATCATCGGGTTCAGGAGAAAAAAAAATATTTTTCCACAAGGTGGCCTTAACCTTTTGGCCACCACTGTAAAGGATGTGTATACTTCTGAAGTGAAGGATGTGTATACTTCTGAAGTAAAGGATGTGTATACTTCTGAAGTAAAGGATGTGTATACTTTTGCCACCTCTGAATATAATAATACAGCTTTCAGTGGAGCTCTGTGATCTCTCAGTCGGGGTCGTGAGTCACATTTTTTCCGACACTTGAGTTGTTCATCGAATTTCCAAGAAATGACATCTAAATTAGTACCGACCACAAGTTGTCACACCCCCCAACAGACACACCCTCTCTCTCTCTCTCTCTCTCTCTCTCTCTCTCTCTCTCTCTTACACACACACCCACACTCTCTCTCTGCAGTTATAAACAGGACGTCTCCCACTCACACACTCCCAGTTCCACCAGCAGCGTGTCAGTGGTCGCGGCGGTCTCGGTCTCAGAGAGCGGGTGAGTACAGTTGCGGGTGAGTACAGTTGCACTCTGACTAACACTCTGGCGTCGTGGCGCTCTGCTTGTCGACGTGGGAAAATAAATGCCGTCAATAAAAAGTAGTAGTAGTAGTAGTAGTCGTAAAAAGTAGTAGTAGTCTGAGCGTTATTGGCGGGAGAGGGCGGGACTTCCGGTTACAATGGGGCGTAACGGCGCGAAGCGAGAGAGAGAGAGGGGTGGTGGGGAGTCACATCCTTTTCGATATTTACGATTTATTTTATTTTTTTACTTTCGTGTCATTTCTTCGTCAAAAAGTTCCGCGTTTCTCCACGATCCTCCTCGTGTCGCGCGGTATTTATTATTTACGAAAGCCCGTACAACGCTCGGATGTCGCGTTGAGGGGAAACCGGAAGCGGCGCTGCGGTGGACCGGGGTCACGCTCTTGCGCGGGATCCCGTCGTCGTCGTCCACATGTCGCGCTGACGCAATACCGGGGTTACTAGGTCTGAGAGATAATCACCAGGATAATGATTGACTGTATTAAAGGATAAAGATTGACTGTATTAAAGGATAAATGATTGACTGTATTGCCAGACCTTAATGTCAATGATCTGCATTGTAAACATGACACAAGGTGGCGCCATATCCATATCATTCATGTCAGTGAATGTACGACTTTGAATGTACTCTGTATGTGTTATGTGTCAATAAAGTTGCCGCGCCTTGAATGCAATTCATGCAACTCTTAATATTAGAACACTTTTTATTGGCACAATAAAAAAAACAAGTGTAATACACTTTTGTTCAAAACAGATTTTCGTGCAAATCAAACAACAAAACAAAAAACATTTCACACGAGAGAATCTTTCGGAATAAATAGTAGCCTAAAACTATTTCTGAACAATATTTCAAGTATTATAAAAACAGAGCAAAATAAAATAGAGAAAAATCCCTGAGCTGCTTTGACAACAACAGGAGATGTTTCTCAGTGTTCACGTCAAGGGGAGTGGATTTAGGGGCAGCCGGTGAACGAACGATAAAAAGAACATCTCTCACCAAGACGTACGACTCGGTTCCCTTCGTTCGGACCAAAGAGCCGTTCAAAAGAATCGGATCGGTCGCGACCGTAATGTCACTACTTCCCTAAATTAGCTTGTATAACATGTCCATCTCTGTGGTGTCACAAATAAACACACAAATCAGGCTTCACCAGCTCACTTTTTTTTTAAGAAGAAGAAGAAGATCTTTATTGGTCACACAGCACACAGCGGGAAGTGGCGGCCGCCAAACACACACACACTCGCATGCAGGGACGGTGGCCCGTGGAAATGTGTCCTCTGCATTTAACCCAGAGAGGCGATCTTCACATGTTTTTTAATTGGGGTTCTTTTACTCCGTAAGGAGACCCCTCTTCATCACTTACACTATCTTGCGTCATGTAGTGTTGTCACGATACCAAAACTATGAGTTCGATACCGATACCTGCCTAAACATCTCGATACCGATACTGAAACGATACCACGGTAAAAAACCTAAAACATCAGGAAAAGTAGTGGAATAATGGATGACAGAACATGGAACTTAAAATGTATTGTATTGATAATTGATAATTCACTCTTTTGCAGGAATTCAGGTTACTTAGATTGTAACAAACATTTTGCTTTTGCAGCTACTTTTTGGTAAGTGAACTAAGAGTTAACAGGAATGTGACCTGTTTAAACTTACAAATAATAATAATAATAATAACCTAAATAAATCAATTAAAATATATTTTCACACAGCTGCTGAGCTATTTAAAATGTTTTTACAAAAATAACATTTATTCTGTTGCAGCTGCTGAGCTTTATGTTTAAAAATTATTGTAAATAATTAAATCAATGATATTAAAGCTTTTTTTTCTAATGTCCTCTATACTTGAGTTTATGTGATTTCTTTGATAGTTAACGTTATATTTGCAACCTGATATCCGTCATGACTCAATGTACCTCCTTGGGCAAAGAGTATTGAAGGAATCAAAAGGTGCTTTTTTAACAACTGCGTTGCCGCCAGTTCTTTGCCGCCAGGTCTGAGTACATCGTACTGAGCACATTGCCTTTAATTGTCTCGTCAAACTCCGATGGTGAAACAAGTTTGCTTGTCACAAAATAAATCACTCGTTTGACTTATTTGAGGGCATGTACTGTAATGATGTTATCCATCACATTCGCTAACCTGTCGCTATTTGAACTCTTAATATGTCCGGATGTTTGTCGGCGAGATGTTTTGCCAAGTTGGATGTGTTGGCTCCAGACTGAGCACTGAGGCGAGTGAGAGAGGAGGAGGGCTGTTGGCACGCCCCCTGCAGGGAGTGAGAGAGGGGGAGGGCTGTTGACACGCCCCCTGCAGGGAGTGAGAGAGGGGGAGGGCTGTTGGCACGCCCCCTGCAGGGAGTGAGAGAGGAGGAGGGCTGTTGGCACGCCCCCTGCAGGGAGTGAGAGAGGAGGAGGGCTGTTGGCACGCCCCCTGCAGGGAGTGAGAGAGGGGGAGGGCTGTTGACACGCCCCCTGCAAGGAGTTGAAGCAGAGCGCTCAGCCTTCAAGCTGCACACACACACTGCGCCGCTGTCAAACCCGCACATTGACGCAACTCATGTCATTTCTAAAGTACCGATACTAAATGAATGTGGTATAGTACCGTTTTTAACGGCAGAGTAGCGCGGTACTTTTCTAGTACCGGTATACCGTGCAACCCTAGCGTCATGTCACATGTTTCTATCAATCATAAAGTCAGACGATGACGAAACATTAGATACTGTAACAAGCTTCCTGGTTTCTTTCCTAAAAAGGAAGCATATCTTCCTACAAAAAGCACATCTTAGATTAGAAATATATTCTTTCATTACCACAGCATTGGCCATTATTATTATTATTATTATTATTAAGACACAAAGTGAAACGATGTTCTTACATTGAGAAAGGTTGCTCACACGCACCCTCCTGTCCGCTCACACATGAATCCCAATTTGTGTTGTTGTTGACATGATGATCGGTAGTTTCCATCAACAGCCAAACGGCGCGTCACTTAAATGTTCCTGCCGCACGGAATTGTGGGACGCCATCCATCCATCCATCCATCCATCCATCCGTCCATTCTCATCCTCTTATCCGGGGCCGGGTCGCGGTGGCAGCCGGCTAAGCAGGGCCCCCCAGGCTTCCTTCTCTCCAGCCACGCTCTCTAGTTCCTCCTGGGGGATCCCGAGGCGTTCCCAGGCCAGACGAGATATATAATCTCTCCAGCGAGTTCTGGGTCTGCCCCGGGGTCTCCTCTCAGTTGGACGTGCCCGGAAAACCTCCAAAGGGAGGCACCTGGGGGGCATCCTAATCAGATGCCCGAACCACCTCAGCTGACTCCTTTCGATGCGGAGGAGCAGCGGCTCTACTCCGAGCTCCCTCCGGATGTCTGAGCTCCTCACCCTATCTCTAAGGCTGAGCCCAGCCACCCTGCGGAGGAAACTCATTTCGGCCGCTTGTATCCGCGATCTCATTCTTTCGGTCACTACCCAAAGCTCGTGACCATAGGTAGGACGCCACCATCTCCTTTCCTTTCCTAAAGGACGGTCCAGTGTATCCTCTGTGCTAAAGGAGGTATTAAAGGAAGCGTTGAAGCACCTTTCCTTCAAACAGACCTTACCATGGCTGCCACTTGGGTACTTTCGGGTCATTCACTCAGTAAGCAAAGCAAAGCAAAAAAGACAACAAACAGGGCTCCACATTAGGACATTTGGAGGACGCTTAAAACTTCTCACAACAATGCATCACTGATGGTGCAAAAAAGATTTCAATAGAACACGCTTCAAGCACCCGGTCACACTAGCATTACTATCTTTGGTATGTGTGTGTGTGTGTGTTTGTCTGTGTTTTCATGCGTACCACTCAACCACAACCCCCCCCACAAGGGCAGAGAGGCAGACGCAAGGTCGTTGTGGGGGTACGGGAGCCTCCAGCGGTCAAACACAGCGCATTCTCTACCGCGGATTCGCATCGGTTTACACAGGGAAAGCAAAGCATGCGTGAGGGCAAACACACATTCCGATTCCGCCTCTGCACTGTGATTGATTGGCTGGTGGGGGGGGCTGTAGCATGTCAACCCATAACCACAGAGGTGTTCACGATACGGGAATGTATGTGGTGATGAAATGCGGAACAGAGCATGCCCATGGCTTCCTCGTGAGCATGTGTACGCGTGAATTCACGACGTCCTTCTGGTTAATCGCCAGACTAAACAGGTTCTTCACGGCCTAGTAGTTCAGGAGGTAAGAGCGGCTGTCTGGCAACAGGAAGGTTGCTGGTTCGATCCGCGGGCTCCTCCCCCTCCTAGCTAAGTGTGGAGGTGTCCCTGAGCAAGACACCACCTAACCCTACCTGCTCCTCCTAGCTAAGTGTGGAGGTGTCCCTGAGCAAGACACCACCTAACCCTACCTACTTCCCCTAGCAAGTTGGAGTGTCCTGAGCCAGACCCACCAACCTACCTGCTCCTCTAGCTAAGTGTGCGAGGTGTCCTGAAGCCCAAACCTACCTGCTCTTCAAGCAAAGTGTGGACGGTGTCCTCGAGCAAGACACCAAACCCTACCTAGCTAAGTGTGGAGGTGTCCCTGAGCAAGTACACCACCTAAACCTACCTGCCTACCTCTAGTAAGTGTGGAGGTGTCCCTGAGCAAGACACCACCTAACCCTACCTGCTCCACCCTCCTAGCTAAGTGTGGAGGTGTCCCTGAGCAAGACACCACCTAACCCTACCTGCTCCTGACGTGTTGGTTGTTACCTTGCATGGTTGGCACCACCGTCGGTGTATGAATGGGTGAATGTGAGGCAATACTGTCAATTGCTTTGGATAAAAGCGTGATATAAATGCAATCCATTTACCATTTTATAGTGCTGTGAATTGATCCTGGTCCAAATATAATTTCACTGCACGTCCTTTATGTGTACATACGGTATGTGGTAGGTGACAATTGAATATCGACTTAAATGCTTAAGTTTAAAAAATGTAGTATAAGATGTAAATATGGACTCAAATAATATACTGTATATACATATACATGTACGTACAAACATCCGTACAAACATACTTTCATTCTTAGCATACTTAAACATACTTTCTATTTAATGTTCAATGTTATCACCAGTTTCACAAAAGCATGTTCCTTGTTTGTAAAAAAAACGATGGCAATAAACCTGATTCTGATTCAGATTGTGACATGGGCTGTTGAGCGTCTGGGCTCACCAGGTAGCGTACCATGGTACTCCGAGTTCACACCACCCGTTCCCGCCTTTTCTTTTTTTGTCGCGAGCAAAGCAAGCGGGCGTTCCGATTGGAGGAGAGGTGGGGGCAGGCATCGACCCCGCCCACCCGGGTGCTATTTTAGCACCCTGGCGTGCCCATCACACTCGAGGCCCTCTCCTATGCCCTCTCCTAGCCGGGAGCTGCTGTTGTTAACTGTGTGGGTGGTGGTGGTGGTGGTGGTGGTGGTGGGGAGAAAGTTTCCGAGTTGCACAATGCCGCTGTGTTCCATGATGATGTAGGCGGTATGAAGTATTAGCAACACAAGCTTCCCTCTCTCGCGGTGACCGCTAGAGTCTGTACACTTGACAAGGTGTGCCGGCTAGTTGTTGGGAGCAGCTTCAACAGCTCTGCCAGTGTGCAATGTTGACTGGTGGTTTGGTGTGTCGGGGTTATGTCAGGTCATGTCATGTTCAGTCAACTTAATTTGTGTCGCACCTAACTTGAGTTACAGTATCAAAGCTGCCCCTAAAGGGCAAAGGAACGGAAACCTTAAAGGTGTGGTAGGATTTGAGAGTTGCAAAGAGACACTGGGAGAGAGAGAGAAAGAGACTGAAAAACGAGATTTTAAGATTTTAAAACTAGATTCCACTGTTTCCGCCATTGAGAATTGTTGCATTTCACGCAACTGTGATCGACAGGCAAGGTGCATTCCCTGAACCAACAAGAAACACATTTTGCTCAAATAATTGCTCAAATTGCTTAAAACATATATAGCACCTTTTCAATGATCAAGGAAGAGACTTTGAAGAGTCTGTTTAGTTAGAAGAGGTGGTTGTACCGTCCCACCCAGCCTGGAGAAACCTCTTCTGGCCGAGGAGATAGCCTACAGGCTTCCAAAACACAGCCAACCAAAACAGCCGTGCTGTGATAAGGACAGGCCTTGAGGTTGACCTTGAGGAGGACTACCCACAGACTGTCTGAGGCTCGACTGGGGTTGTATTGAACATGGCTATACAGACTGTTTGGAGTCCAAGGAGATGAGGTTGCATGTGTGTGTGTGTGTGTGTGTTCTGCACCACGTTGGCTGGAGCTGGGCTGGTTGCTATCCCCTACACCCTGCCACCATGTGACGTGTCAGGCTGCTATTCGTGAGCAGGTGTACACGCCCCCCTGGGGGGTCCTCTAACTCTGGGCGTCCGACCCCACCGGCTGCTAGACTTGGCTGTGAGCGTGCGGCGGTTGGGGCAGGAGATGGAATGCTGAGGTGTCGTGCACACAGAGGAAGGAGGAGTTGTTTGATTTGTTGAGGAGTTGTACAACAGTACGTACGTGTGAGTACACCGTCTTAGGTGGTCTGTTTGTGTTGTTTTCTCCAGATACACACGTGGGGTATATTTGATTGACTTTCGCATTTATATTTGGGGCGTTCAGCATTTGACGCTTTTGTCCATATCGACTTACGGTAAGTACTTTCGTCGCCAAAGAGTGAAACGTCGCCGGCGGGACAGTAAGATTTGAATAGAACAAGTTTCAAGCACTCATGATCGCTCGGTTAATGGAATACATGTAAGGACTCATGAGACCTTACATACTCTATTATAGAATATTCTATATAATACTTCTATTATAATACTTCTATTTTATTGTTGATGATTCACTCATAGTTTTGACTTTAATATTACTTTCAATATACCTGTTGTTGTTTTTTTCATCTTAATTAATACAATTTTTTTTAGAATTTTTCTAGCAAACTCAGACTCTCAACCATCATTGGTTGAGAGTCTGAGTTTGCAAGTATTGCAAATATTGCATCATTTTTCCTTCAGCAGGTGTCCAGTACCACTGACTTGGTTAAAAGCCAGCTGCTAGTGAAACTACCATGCTCACACCCCCACCCCCATCACCACATCCTATAATAGATAAACCAAAATAATTAGCGAAACCAAAATAAATATCGTTTCATTTTCATCTTCACTACGGCGAGTGGTAAAGAATGTCGTGGATAACAACATTTCTTAACAAAAAAAAGTTAGAGAGATTGAGTGGCCGAAGCACCAAGGTTAACGACTTTTATTATCACTTGAAACAAACAATACAAAAGTCGACGCTAGTCTGTAGAGGAGCCAATTTCCTAGACTCAGAGTACACCTTTTCTGCTCTGTTCTGTGGACAACTCCCCTATGCTTTAGGCCAATCACACCATCCTATGACCCAAGTCAATCTATCATAGAACATACTCCTCTACCATTAGGTTCACCCTTGCTGAAGCATACATTCCTGATGCTTTATGTTCTGTGAGGGTTATGAACATCTCCCTCTGCTCTTTTGAAGGATACATTCCTGAAGTTTGTTTGAGAAGCTACAAACTGTAACCTAACTTTAACCAATATCCATCTAACTCTACCTCCCTCTTACACATACATAATTCAGGGGTTTCCCATATGTCAACACCTATTGGTGGTGCAGAATGTAAGAGTGCTCTCTTCATTTATGTCATTCATGTAGCATGTAGGGCAAAACTAGCGATTATATTCCCTTTATATGTATCATAAAATTCTCCCATAAGAACTGCTAATATTCCTGTTTTCCTCATCTTCCTCTTGTCTTATTCTTCCTAGACGCAACTACTTGAAGACATCCCGCGGTGTGAAGGATCTGACCTCGCTCTCCCAGTGTCTTCACGAAGGTCTTGAAACTCCCACAGACCTCGTTCCTCTTGTAGATCTGGTCTGCTGTTGCCCTAGCTGCGTCGCCAGTCAGATTTTGGGAAGAACATAAATACTTTGAAAACAGACTTCTGAACTCCCAAAGAAAGACTTTGAAACTCCCAAACAAAGAAATTAGAACTCCCGAAAACAGACTTTGAAACTCCTAAAGACAGAATTAGGGACTCCCAAAGAAAGTTTTCGAAACTCCTAAAGAAAGACTTTAGAACTCCCATATACAGACCCCGAAACTCCCAAAGACAGACCACGGCACTCCCAAAGAAAGACTTTGGAACTCTCAAAGACAGACTTTGGAACTCCCAAAGACAGACCTCAGAACTCCCAAAGAAAGACTTTGGAACTCCCAAAGAAAGTCTTCGGAACTCCCAAAGACAGACTTCGGAACTCCCAAAGAAAGACTTTGGAACTCCCAAAGAAAGTCTTCGGAACTCCCAAAGACAGACTTCGGAACTCCCAAAGAAAGACTTTGGAACTCCCAAAGAAAGTCTTCGGAACTCCCAAAGACAGACTTTGGAACTCCCAAAGACTTCAGCCTTAGATTCCAAACCCTGCCAGGGTTTTTGAAGAAGTGAAAGAGATTCAAGGGTACAAGGATGCTTTCGGCTGCGTTAAGGGACATCGGGAAGCAGCTCCTGCGGGTGAAGGTGGTGGACTGTAGCACTGAGGAATCTCGCCTGGCGCGATGCCTCAACACCTTCGACCTGGTGGCCCTGGGCGTGGGCAGCACGCTAGGCGCCGGCGTGTACGTGCTGGCGGGCGCGGTGGCGCGAGATAACTCGGGACCGGCCATTGTCCTATCCTTCCTCATCGCTGCCCTGGCGTCCGTCCTGGCCGGCCTGTGCTACGCCGAGTTCGGCGCCCGCGTCCCCAAGACGGGCTCGGCCTACCTGTACAGCTACGTGACGGTTGGGGAGCTCTGGGCCTTCATCACGGGATGGAACCTCATCTTGTCGTACATCATCGGTGAGTCTTTGGATGTGGAACCACATATGACAATGGAACACTAGGGACCGCTTGTCATTGTATTATTGCCGTAGCTTTTTCTGATTGGCTGAAGTTGTGTCACAATGGCCAAACACTGTTTTAGTGTTTGCTGTCACACAGGCTGTGGTTTGATTTCAGTACTTGGTCACTCTCAGGAGTATGAAAGCCTGTATATTTTTGCGGTCCATCTATTTTTTATAACAATGGTACAATAAGCAAAATATAAAAAAATAAGCAAATCATGTAAAGTTCATGTTCTCCGCTAATCCTGTCTTACTGTTGCTAGTTACAAGTTGTTGAAAAGGAAAACGTTTGGTACGGTAACGTTTGGTTCGGTATTTTTCCCGCAGGAACGTCTAGCGTGGCCCGAGCGTGGAGCGCCACGTTTGATGAGCTGATCGGCCGACACATCGGTGACTTCTGCAAGACCTACATGCCGATGAACGCCCCGGGGGTGCTGGCCGAATACCCCGACATCTTCGCGGTCTGCATCATCCTCATCCTCACAGGTGGGACGCGCCACATTTGGTATTTTAGAAATATTGAAATTAAACTTCATGTCCCTTCATGTAATTTCATCTCTGTGCTTGATCAGTATTTCCCTTATTCAGGTGTGTTTAAATGACTCCTATTATACCACCAGGTATGAGTGTGATTAGCCCTTCCCGGGGGTTTCAGAATCTCCGGCTTATGACATCACAAGTGGGAGTGTCCACCCAGATGTATGGTGGATAGGTCAGATTACCAGTTGCTACAGTCCACTGAGTAGGCTGATCTATCCAGCATACATCTGGGTGCAAACTCCCACTTGTGATGTAAAAAAAACCAGACAAGACACAACAGACAACTAGCATTTGATGCGCCAAAAATTGTTTCTAGTTATAGATCAAGTATATACAGGATATCTATATTATCATGTATATGCTAATTGCAGTGGCGCTCGTAATCCAGCAGTGGCTGCTGTGCCACATTGCAGTATTTATTATCTATTATATTACATGCAACTTATTTCTATAATGAGAGAATAGAGATGGGGGTGATGTCCATATTCACCTCTGTACACACTGAATTATACCCTTATACACTTAATTAACTATTCTTAAATGTTCTATATTTGTAATGTTATTATAACCTGCAGGACTGCTGGCGTTTGGGGTGAAGGAGTCAGCGATGGTGAACAAGGTGTTCACCTGCATCAACGTGCTGGTCCTGCTCTTCGTGGTCGTCTCCGGTCTAGTGAAGGGCTCCCTGAAGAACTGGCAGGTGGACCCCCAGCAGGTCCTCAACGGCAGCGGCAACGCCAGCCTCAAGTAAGACACGCAGACAGACAGCCAGCCAGTCAGTCAGCCTCAAGTAAGACACGCAGACAGACAGCCAGCCAGTCAGTCAGCCTCAAGTAAGACACGCAGACAGACAGCCAGCCAGTCAGTCAGCCTCAAGTAAGACACGCAGACAGACAGCCAGCCAGTCAGTCAGCCTCAAGTAAGACACGCAGACAGACAGCCAGCCAGTCAGTCAGCCTCAAGTAAGACACGCAGACAGACAGCCAGCCAGTCAGTCAGCCTCAAGTAAGACACGCAGACAGACAGCCAGCCAGTCAGTCAGCCTCAAGTAAGACACGCAGACAGACAGCCAGCCAGTCAGTCAGCCTCAAGTAAGACACGCAGACAGCCAGCCAGTCAGTCAGCCTCAAGTAAGACACGCAGACAGACAGCCAGCCAGTCAGTCAGCCTCAAGTAAGACACGCAGATAGACAGCCAGCCAGTCAGTCAGCCTCAAGTAAGACACGCAGACAGACAGCCAGCCA